>PVJS01015726.1:0-38485 GCA_004027185.1 Glis glis | reverse complement strand
CCAGCCCTATTTTATTTTTATTTTGAAACAGGGTCTCACTAGGTTGATGAGAGTCTCACTACTTACTGAGGCTGTCCTTGAACCTGTGATCCTCCTGTCTCAGCCTCCCAAGTACTGGGATTACAAGCGTGTGCCACCACGCCCGGCTGTCTTTTTCATTTTATCTTTTTAAGACCACTCAGTTGCTTATAAGCAAAAATAGGCAAATTAGCGGTTGTGGCCATTTCTGTTCTGGTCTACCCTACTGGTTCAGGAAAGACCAAGGTGGTTCTTCTAGTGCTATTCAGATTGGCCTGAGGTCCCTATTTGGTCCCCAGTATGTATGGTAATGTAACTTGGTATAATCACTTTGGGAAATTGGCATTGTCTACAAAAGCCCTCCATGGGGCCGGGCATGGTGGCGCACGCTTGTAATCCCAGTACTTTGGGAGGCGGAGACCCGAGGATCCGGGTTCACGGCCAGCCTCAGCTCTCTCTCTCTCTCTCTCCCTGTCTCTCTCTCTCTCTCTCTTTAGTGAGGCCCTCTGCAACTTCGTGAGACCCGGTTTCAAAATAAAGTATAAAAAAAATAGGGCCGGGGGTGTAGCGCGGAGGTAGAACACCCCTGGGTTCAATCCCCGGTACCGCAAAAAAAAACACAATAGAATAGATAAATTATAGTGTGTTCATGCGATGGAATATTAAGTAGCAATGAGAATGAAAAAACTGCAACTTCACACAACATGGGTGAATCGTGCCAACATGATGCTGAGCAAAGGAAGCTGAACAGAGAGTGCCTGCTGTACCGTCCCATTCACGTGGGTTTCGAAACTCTCCGTCTACCTTTCATGCTGGAGATTGAACCCAGGCCTCACACACACTAGGCAAGTGCTCTCCCACTGAGCTACAGCGCAGGCCCTACTCTCTTTCTTACACCTGGGTGCTGATTACCAAGTGTATTCACTTTGTAGACATTTACCAATCTGTACACTTATACTTTGTGCACTTCTGTGCACATCAATAAAAAGTTCACTCTCCCCACAAGCAGATGCTGTGGGAAGCAGAGAGAGGTAAAGCTTCTCGGTGCTATAGGAAGGTGAACGTGCATGTGGCCAGGCGTCCCCGGGACGAGGCCCTGCAGCCAGGTTTTGAGGGGAGGGTTTAGATGAGAGCGCATTCCAAAATGATGGGACTTTGTGACCAAGAGGCCGAGGTAGGCGTGTGCTGGATGAGCCGGGAGGTGGCAAGGTGTTCAGTTTAGCTGGAGCGAATGGTAAGTGGCTGAAGAGTTAGCTGGAATGGTTGGCTCGGGCCAGACTGCGACTGGACAGGCTAGAGCTCAGGAACAGGTAGCCCTGGGCCCATTGAGGCCTGCAGATGTGTTTTGTTTTGTCTGTAGTGATTCTTTTCATTTTTGATTCATTAAAAATGTCTAATAATAGGGGAAGTTCGCATAAAAATTAAGATTTCCTGCAATAGTGGGATTGCATATTTTTTGTGAAAAATGAAAAATATTTGTGCCTAACAGAAAAAATTTAATGTATATAGGGTTTACTTTACATGTGCAACTATGCATTTAAAAACTAAATATTCATAACTATATTAATTCATTTGTGAATTCTTATGAGGGTCTTTTTGGAGAATTTGAAATTTAAGACATTATTTTATGAAAAAATTTTTTTTGTATTGAGACTTGAACCTAAGGGCAATCTACCTCTGAGCTAGACCCCCAGCCCTATTTTATTTTCTATTTTGAAACAGAGTCTCACTAAGTTGCTGAGTGTCTCGCTAAGTTGCTGAGGCTGGCCTTGAACCTGTGATCCTCCTGTCTCAGTCTCCCAAGTACTGGGCTTACAGGCGTGCGCCACCACACCCGACAAAATTATTTTCTTTTTTTTTTTTTTTTTTTTTTGCGGTACCAGGGATTGAACGCAGGGGCGTTCTACCTCCGCACTACGCCCCCGGCCCTATTTTTTATACTTTATTTTGAAACCGGGCCGACAAAATTATTTTCATTATGGCACTTTTCACAACATCTCAGAGCTTCTCGGGTTAGCAGGAAAATATTTTCATTTATAACTTTAATCTATTGAGAATGACCAGAAATAATTCTCTTTTTCGTTTTAGGTACTCCAGTAATTAAAGAGGACGAGGAAGAAGAAAATTAATGCCATATTTTCACTTTGTGTTAACTTATTTAAATGTCCTGGGAACAATAGATAAGTTTTGTATAATTGTCTATTTTAAAGATTCTGTGTGGGGCAAAAGGTTCTTAAGATAAAACAGATCTCTTATTTCCATCTTTTTTTTTTAATCTATTCAGTGTTTCTCCCCCAAACCAGTAACACCAACTTTATAGTCTAGTTCACTTTTTCGAAAATACAACTTTGCCATTTTTGTCTTTAGTCCTAGTTATGTGCTATGTGGCCCCACCTACTAAAATTTATAGACAGTCATTTTTAATAGCAAAGGAACAAGTATTCTTTATTCAGTTTGTTTAGTAGCTTTTAGGCCAGGCATTTCAAGAGATACTTTCGAATCTGTGGAAGGTGCATCTCCTTATGACTCAGAAGCACAAACGTATCATGCCTTTGGTTCAGAGGGCAGCATGGTGATGAGAAGAGTTCCTCTTAGAAATACTGCAGCAGTGTGGGCACAGTGGCCCATGTATACCTATAATCCCAGTACTTGGGAGGCTGAAACAGGAGGATCGTGTGTTTGAGGCCAGCCTCAGCAACTTACTGAGGCCCTCTGCAACATAGTGAGACCCTGTTTCAAAATAAAAAATAAAATAGGACTGGGGGTTGTAGCTCAGAGGGAGACCCCCACCCCGGGTTCAATCCCCAGGATGGATGGAAGGAAGGAAGGAAGGAAGGAAGGAAGGAAGGAAGGGGGGAGGGGAGAAAAAGAAAGGAAGATAGAGCAGCAACCTGAGGACCAAGACTCCAAAGTCCAATTGAAAAAACTGTGGTGAAAAATGGAAGAATTAATATCTTGGAGGCCTTCTAGCCTGTGTTATATTTGTTTTTCAAAAAAAATGTGTACACTATCAACTGGAATTTTAAGTTGCCTTTATATGCATGGCACTTGAGTCATTGTGTACAATCAGTCATTTTGTGATCCAGGTCGGTGGTTAAAATGACTGTCATGATCACACCTTTGACTAGTAATGTGGCTGTGTTGCTTGTATAGACCTGGCCTTAAGCACACTTTTTGGTTTGTAGTTCCTTATATGTTTAAGGCAGTGGTCAATAGTCCTAGCCTAAATATCAACCATAGATATATGTCAAATTTTGCCCTAATGATTTGGTCTAGTGACCTTCATCGTTATGGTTATAAGGGTACAGACATAAAAGATTGAATCTGGTACCTCTCAATAAAGGAAACTTAGTATTTCAAGATATATTTTTTTGAGAAGTTCTAAGTTAAACAACTTGTAAAGTGGATTATGTAAGTGACTGTGGAGGGAAGAGAGAAGAGATGTTTCAGTTTGGGATCCCAGGCAAATGGCAGTATGTTTGCAGATTGCCTCCTACGTGAAGCATTGTAGGTAACTTAACCTCAAAATTGCAAAGCAATAGTTAGATGCAGAGATTAGAATTTATCATGTAAGAAAAATATCATTTCTGGAAAATGCAAGGCATTGTCAGTAACTAGGTGAAGTCAATAGCAGGCCATGACTAAATCACTAGTAGACTGCAGAAAAGTAGTCAGGGACCCCCTGCCAAATTGTGCCTAAAGTCTCTCAATCAGAGACTATTAATTCTTGTTTCCCCATCTACTTGTGTGGTTTTACTTGCATGAAATCACATGAATGAGGGGGGAAGCATTTTTTTAACGTGATTGCTTAAGTAGTCCTAGGTTTCAGAAATTCACTGTTATCAATTAAGAAGGAATTACTTGATTTCTCCAAGAGTCACTCTGATCAAAAGGGACCACTGCTTTGACAATCAGCTCTAAACCCAAACAAGAAGAACACTTAGTCTAGCACCTTTTTAGCTTCCTTTCAGCTCCTCCTTTCAATCTTATTGAAAGAAACCTTTACCCTGACTGGCTTACACATACGAAGCCTCTGGAATTCTTGTTATGAACCGTAGGCAGCGAGCCTGCATGCTCCTTGGCGATGTTTAAGGCGCATAGGCTGAGAGGGAAGACCATCTTCTTCACTTGCAGTTTGCACTTCATCCAGTAGGTAAGCTCGAAGCCATACGGCTACATATGGGTGTATTTTCTAAAAGTTACTCTGGAAGTGAGTATGATAGGAAATGGATGACTTCACACTGAATTTATTTGTAAATGGCTTGCAGTTTTAGTGTTCAGTTTTTCTGAATTCCGTATTATAGAAGTTTTCTCTTTTTCTCCTTGTTTCTTAATGTCTTTTAATCACAGGCCATTTTCATAGAAATGTAAGGTTCTTTTCTGTGTCCATTTCACACAACATTCATATTCTGTCCCGCTCAGCAAATATTTGAATGACTTCTGTGCTTTCCTATTCTTGGAATTAAAGTCAGAATTTATACATTAGAAAATGGAGATTGATGTATGAAGGAGTTTAGGGTATTCTCTCAAATCATTCCTTAAATCATCCCTTACTAGTGCAAATTTAGTTGATATTAAATGCCTTTGGTTTATGCCTCTGAAGTTAGATATTTGACCTACTAGGAATGGATGTTCTCTGTCCTCCTATTAGTGGTTCATTTAAACTTCTTCATTCTTTTCTTATAAATGATGGCAGAGCTCTGGAATCAGTCCAGTATTTTAATTTCTCACACCAAATTTGATTTTAGTCTACCAAAGAATTCAGCTTTTATATGTTCCCTAATTCTAAGCTTATGACCACCATCATATTATTTAGCCAGGCCTTTGAAAGGTTTTTGTGTTCTCTGTTTATATGGGAGTTCGTTCCTTTAAAGCAGAGGTTTTCAACTTTTGCTAGATTAATTCATAGTGTGTGGGGGGGCTGTCCTATGCATTATATTAGCAGCATCCCTGGCCTCTACCCAATGGATGGCAGTAGCTCCTCATCCCCAGTTGTGACAACAGACATTGCCATCTGTCCCCCGGAGCAAAGGGTGGAAACACATTCTTCCCTGTTGTCCAGAGTCCATTTATTTTCACTCTGAAGCCATGTGCCCTAGAATTGTTGTATGAGAGAAGGTATTTTAAAATTATGGATAGAAGGAGATGGCCAGTGGTGTTTCCCTTTTTTGTAATGCTCATTTTCTAAGTTTCACATAGCATTTAGAAACTCAGGGCTGGGAGGTTCAACTCGTCTGTGTTCAGCAGGGTCTCAACTTTCATTTCTTAGCATCCTTGCTCACCTTAGGACAATGATTACTAACCTACCTCTTTGTTAACTATCAACAGAATCCCACTTTAATGATAGATTTTACTTTGTCTCTAAAGTTTAATATGTGAGTATACTTTAGAAAATGAGTCATCATTCATTGCTTGATAATGCATAAATTTTTGCAGACTGTGGCAGTCATTAAATACAGAAAAATATTGTGTAAAACTTGTCATGCATGAAAGTTAGCTGGTGTAGACATCGATTCTGAGTGTGATCAGAAGAATTGTCTTTTCACGGTAACTGGTCTATAATTTGGTATGTTTACTGGATCCATTCCATGTATAAAGGTGGTTTAAGATACTTAAATGTGGTTCCTGAGCGGAAATTTCTGCTTGAATAGGTGCTTCTTCTGACACTTTTTGCCAGTGGTCTGAAAGCAGAATAAGGAGGGACAAGAAAGGAATTCTGACTGTTGACTTATTCTCATATTTGGTGATATGTAAATAGAGTTGGAATCTTCTACCTGAGTTTGTTTAGGGATAAATGGAAAAGCATAGGGCCATATTAAAAAAATTGAAAAAAAATTTTAAAATAGGGTCACATTAAAAAATTGGGGGAGAAGTGTTGAAGAATCGATCATGAGTAGTCAGTGCCTCTCTAACTGCAGTTAGACCATTAGTTCACTAAGACCTTGTACATTGTAAGTATTGGTAAAGGGAGAAAACCGTTAAATTGCAAGCTGTCCTTTGCCACAAATCCATCCCTTTGGCACATATTTCGCTTATTTGGGCTATTTAGCAGAGTTGGTGCTTCTTCTGATACAGCCAACTTGACCGTATTCCTTTATTTTTACCATGTCATACCATTTTCTTTTTGTAAAACTGTAAAATAGGTGAAATTTTTAAAAATTTAGTTACATTTAAAAATCACTGAACTTTTAGAAATACCATTATCTATATCTCTATTCCTGCCTTTTTATTAGTCAATGACTGCAAAGGAAGAAATCTGAAAGGAAAACTAGACTGAGTCTTACCTTCCTTCTTATGACCTAAAATAAATTGGTAAAATTTCACTCAACACTTGGAGAGGTCCAAAATTGGATTCTAGTTAATTTCCCATATTGGGCAGGTTAGAGGTGAACCAGCCAACCAAATTATGGTCTAGCAAATTTAACAAGGGGGTAGGGGAGAGTAAACTATTTTTCAGTAGATTTGCACTTTAAAATTATGAACTGGATGTTGGAAAGTTCTTCCAAAGGGCAGATGGATAAATACCTAGTCTGTATGTAGATGTTAGCAAATTGAACCTCACGCTTGCGCAGTCTAAGCCCACAGGAGCAACTGCTGTCTGTTGGCATAATCAGAGTCAGGATTCCCGATTTCCCAGTAGGGTCATCTTCCGTGCCTGCTGCATCCAAGAGCATCCCTCTGGGGGATGTGTCAAGTAGTTCTCCTACTCAGAATAGAAACTTTGTGAGTTATCTTTCCCACATCTAGATTTTTAAAATTAATTTAGATGTTGGCTAAATAAAGTTATGGCTGATTTATAGGGGTGGGAAGCTCTTTGCTTCTTTGATCGGTGGGGGTACCTGCCTCTGAGGTGCTGTTGCCTAAAGGGATCACTCCTGTGAAGCCTGGTGAGTTGGAAGCCAAGAGGACGTGTTTATAACCAGTTGCTTCTCCCAGGTTGTCGGTTATGCTCATGAGTGTCATTCCAGTCGCTTCTAGAAGCGACTCCATTCTGAAGAACATTTTGTTATCTATTAATACTCTGATAATAATCTTTTATACACAGGAATTTTGTAGCATGACTTTATGACTAAACTTATTGTGTGTTAAATTATTTAGAAATATTGAGTTTCTGAATGTTATTTTGTGAGACTTGTTTTAAAATAGTAATAAATTGTGTTATTTTATAAAAAAAATTGTGTCTTGGTTACATGATCATTAGTTTTGGCTAATACAGAACAACTATGTGAACTTCCCATGATACTCAATTCTGAAGAAATTCAGTCTTTGGATAACATAGTGCTTGCAGTTTGGGAGGGGAGCGAGGGAGAAGAGGAGGAAGTGGGGGCTGAGCACTTATTACCAGTGATAATCTCCCACAATTTCAAATTATTTGGCGCCTGGAAAGAGTGCTTCCAGGGACAAGTTACTACTACCACTTGACCATTCTTATTCCTACCTCTAACCTTACTTTCAGAAATCCAAAAGGCCAAGGTTGGCTGACAGGCCCTTGAGACGAGAGGAACAACCAGCACTACCAGCAACACCACGCATTTTGCCAGATATGCTGTGCTATCACCTAACATGTAATTTTTTTGGGGGGGGTACTGGGGATTGAACCCAGGGCATTCTACCTTTGAGCTACATCCCCAGCCCTTTATTTTTAAAATTTTGAAATAGGGTCTCTCTAAGTTGCTGAGGCTGGTCGCAAACCTGCGATCCTCTCTTGGCCTCCCAAGTACTGGAATTACAGGCATGGACCACTACACCCGGCTTCAAAATGTAACAGAATAGGACGATAGTGCAATTTCTTATTCCACACTTTTTTGATTATATGTTTCTTGCTGCTTTCCTTCCTTAAAGGGCAGAAAAGTTTTAATTTCTGAGCCTATGAAGAGAAAGCCTTAATTCTGAACATAAATAGCTCATTGTTATTTTGGTTCATTGTTTCCTAGAGCAAAGTATGGGCATCTAGGTTTCTGACATTATTTTATACCATGTGTATGTACTGCATTAAATATGTACATATGCAAATGTAGAAATAAACAGTTGTTAAATATAATTAAATAAAATAGTATGTCAGACCTTTCCTCCTAGGATGCAATCAATTCTGCAGCTATAAAAAGAAGGTATAGCTCAGTAGTAGAGCACTTGCCTACCATGGGTAAGGCCCTGGGTTTGATCTCCAGCACCCCGCCTCCTCAGACATAGAAGGAAGGTTGCTCATAATATATTGGGTGAGAAAAGTAAAGAATCCCTATTTGCAAGACCCTGTTTAAAAAAAAGGGGGGGTTGTTGCTGGGGTATAGCTCGGAGGTAGAATGCCTCTGGGTTCAATCTCCATTACCAAAAAATGTATAATAATGTGTATGTGTACAGATTAGGATTGTGGCTGACTGGCATGTGTAACAGGATGTGTGTGTATAAAAAGTATGAGAAAGAGCCAGGCATGGTGGTACACACTTGTAATCCCAGTACGTGGGAGGCTGAGACAGGAGGATCACAGGTTTGTGGCCAGCCTCCACAACTTGGTGAGACCCTGTTTCAAAATAAGAAATAAAATAGGGCTGGAGGTGTAGGTCAGAGGTAGAATGCCCCTGGGTTCAATCCTCAGTGCGACCAAAAAGTGTGATAAAGGAAATGTCTGTTGGGGGCAGGAGACTGGCTTAGTGGTCTTGAGTAGTGAAAGGTGTCCCTTCAGTATGGAGTCCTGAGGGGGAGGGAGCATGAAGTGCCATGCTGGTGGGAGTGGTTGGGGAAGTCATGAGTCTTGGTGGGTAGGGGACAGGGACATGGCAAGTGTTTGTGGGGGAAGTGAACACATATGTATGTGTTGAAGGGAATGGGAAGGCAAGAATGTGGAGGTGTGTGTTTCTGAGGGGAGGAAGGTTATATAAATATGTGGGAAGCAAAGACACGAGTATATAGAAATTCTTGGAAAAATACCAAGATTAGTCTTTTTAAATTCCATACCATATGAATGTTATGCATCAGTTAAAATTTTAAAGCCTTACTAACTAAAGGAAAACTCCACAATGTTCATGTAATCACTTCTGGATTTACTAAAGATCTCAGATAGACATCTGCACTGAATCTCCACAGCCAAATAAACATGTTTTTAAGCCTTTCCCTTTGTATATCTTCTCTGTATAAAATGTCTGCTGTAAAATATTCACTTTACACAGGTGTGATGAGTTATAGTTATTTCTTCAGTGAAAGGATTTTTCAGCTGCAGTGACTTAAAAGAGGAAAAAAAACTGCCCGATAAACTTCCTAAACCTCGTTTCAGGATTTTCTAAAATTTTATAGTAAGTTTGCCTTGAAGAAAACATGAAAAATTGAATGCATTAAATATATATAACTTAAGCTCACATAGTAATTGAGGTTAGTTTTTTATGATTTGGGAGAAAGTCTTCATAAGAAAAAAAGGATATAGAGCTTAATTACACTGAAAATTGTTATACATGTCAGAAAAATGAGAAGACAATAGAATTTTTAAATTATTTTTATTCATATCCATGTACTTGTTTACTTCAAATTTAGAACACTGAGAATCATGAACAAGAATTATTTCATGACAGATTGGAAGTGGGGAAATGGATTACTTAACTAGTTCATATCAACCTCCCCATGCGATTTACATCCGTATCTTATACAGTGAAAAATTGATTTACATAGCTCCATAATTGCAGTTTTTTCCAACACTCCATTTTGTAGCCTCAGAATACTTTCCAATTAAACTGATCCAGATGTTAAAAGATGAGAAATAAGAAATTTGCATTGAAAAGCTGAGCAACTAATATCTAATAAATTCACATTTCTTTCCATTAATAAATCAGGAGCAATTTACAGTAAACAAACTATTCACGATATTAGTAACAAATATAACAGTTCACGTTTTTACTGAACACGTCTTGTGAGCCAGGCCCTGCACTAAACATGCAATGTCACATTTAATTATCTCGTTGGGAAGTGTCACAGGTTCACGTTTTTTCACAAGTGAGGACGATGCCACGATGACAGCTTGCACCAAGCATTTGTGTCCAAGCCTTTCCCTGGCCTTTTAGCCAGCACGACCCACCTGTATTGCAGCAGCTACGACCCACTTGTATTGCAGCAGCTCTGGGTGCTTGCTTGCACGATTTCACAAATGTTACAAGAATATGCAGGCCTGGCTCCCCCGTCCCACGCCCACCCCCCACCCCGCGCAAAAAAAACAAAAAACAACAAAAACAGCCAAGTCTTTACTACCCAGAGGAGGCACGCCCGGAAGACCACACAGGGACAAGAAAGCAGACAGCCGTGATCTAGGTCTGCTCTAAAGCCCCTCAGAAGTGCCCCTCCAGGCCTAACTGCAGGAGGGCTGCCTCGGCCTCTTCCTCCTCCTCCTTGGCCTCCTCCTCGCGGATCTGCACCAGCAACTGGAAGAGGTTAGGGGCGGGCCCTTCTGCAGCCCCGGTCAGCCACAGCTGCCTGCGGATGGCCCCGCTGTGGTTGGCCCCGGCAATGACCTGCTCCAGCCGTGCCTGGTTCACGTTATCTTTATCGATGGCCCCCTTCTCCACCACCTTCTGCAGCAGAGGCTCCAGGCGAATGACATACGCAGATAACTTTTCTCCTGGGTTCTGGTAAGTGTTCAGAAATCTGACCTGCGCATCCCTGGAGCTCTCGACGCTGCCAAACACCTGCTCAAGCGCCTTCAGGCACTCCGCGGTGGTAATGGCAGGGTTGTTGGTCTTGAGGATGCGAATGACGTCAGCGGCGGGGCCTCGCAGGCTCTCCATCAACCGCCGCCTCTTCTCCACATCAGACACCTGCCACTCCTCTATGACCTCATTAGTGTGCTCCAGCCAGGGGTCAAAGGTCTCCTCCCCAGGCCCCGGGATGTCCCTCCCCGAGAACAGCGTCAGCTTCTTGTACCATATGGACTCAACAAGAGGCTGAATAACGTTATCTAAAATATAGTTGAGCATCTCTGCTGGCATTTCTGGGCCTGGGGCCGGAACAGGGTTCTGGAACCCAAGGACACGGGCAACATCTTGCACGGTCCACCCCTCTCTAGCTAGGAAAAGGTGCAACCTTTCCAAAAACTCGGCATCGGAAGTGGGGGGCTTAAAGACCACCTTCCAGACCCCGCCTTTGCCCGGCATCTCCCTGGGGATCGCGGCGTAATCGACAGCGCCAGTGAGCTCTAACAAGGCTGCCTTCGCATTCTCTTCCCTCCAGAACATTCTCCCGAGCACGCGATAGGGCACCTGGGGCATAGCAGCCTGGAGGGTCTCTTCGATTTCAGCCTCATCACAGTTCACCGGGATCCCCCAGACCAGCAGAGCTCTCTGGGAGTTCACATCCATCCCCCGGCACCAGTCTTCCAACAATGTCATCGCCATTTCCCCAACTATCAAGGGCGCCAATTCTAGGAATTAGACACGGATTAGACGGCTCACCGTGCTCTAAGACAGTACGACAGTCCCCCGAAGCAGGCCGGAGGGCGCCGAGCTTCACGCAACCACAATTACCAAATGCCGCCAGGGTCCTGCCCTCGCCCCTTCCCTGCCTCGGGATGCCCGGCCAGTCACGCGGCGGTCGCCATCCTGCGTCGGGGCCGGGGTCCGCGCCTGCAGCAGAGCCGGGGCCCGAGGAGCCGCGGTGCTCGCGGGGCGTGGCAGCCCGGGCCGCCGCCGCTCCCGGAGCCGATCGCGCTCGCGGTCCGAGCCCGGCCTTCAGTGGACGAGGAACGGCTCTGGGCAGACGCCGGGGACCGTCCCGAGGTCGCAGCGGCAGCAGCCGGGCCAGCCGGCGGGCGGCTTCTTCCGGAGCGCGACGACGCCTCCGGGCGGCGAGGACCGGGACCGAGGCAGCAGAACCACGGGAAGGACGGAGACAAGAGGCCGGAGGCGGCGGAGGCGGAGCCAGCAGGGGCGGCGGAGCGCGCGGCCGCAGGGCTGCGGGGGCTCCGCGCCGCGACAGCCCGACAGTCCGCGTCCCCTCCCGCACGCCGCGAGGCCAGCCTGCCGCAGTGGAGGCGGGGCCGGCCCGCCGTCGCCCCGCCCCGCGCGTGTCGCCATGGCAACGGTGTCCCGGACGACGCGGGACCCGCGCTGCGGCGGGTCGAGCGGTTGCTATGGTGCCGGCGAGGGGCTTGGACACTCGATTCTCAGATGGCGCATTTCCTTTTTCATGTTTTCCAGATTCTTTTTTTTTTTTTAACAGCAAAATAATACTTCTAAGCACCAGGTTTAAAAAATAATAATCTAAATCTGGAGATTTAAGATGATAATTTTGGGTGGACCAGTCTCCTCAGGTTGCTCATTCATCCTATGCATTCAGTCTGCGCTGCATATGAAAATACTCAACACCCTGGCTTCCCTGTACCACCCGACCGCACTCTGCACCCTCTATATTTCATCCCAATGAAACGGAAAAAAACCTCGACTAATTTCCCTTTAAGCAAAATAAGCTTACATCAACCCCAGAGGGTGAAAATCCCCCTAAAAGAACACAGCATTCAACTCTGAATTTTTAAAACCTTATTTAATAAAAGGTTTAAAGATACAGAAGAACATTCAAAAGTAAATAAGTTACATTGGTACATTACAATCACATCAGCAAGATTCTCTTTAGTGTATTAATTTTTTTATAAAAAGCACACAAAAAATAAAATCTTCAGTCTGGTCTATCACAACTGTACAGCAAAAGGTAATATTTATATATATGTACACCATTTTAATATGTAACAGTCTTTTTAAAAAAGGGTGCCACAGGCAGCAAACACACAAAAGGCAGTGTCTGATCATTTTTGTTTCAAAATAAAAGGATATACTTATTTATATGCTATTAAAATTTTTGTACAATAATTACAGACTGTCAAGGCTGTTTCTGTGCTCTGTCCCCTCCAACAAGGCCTTCAACTTAGAGACGAATGAGGAAAAGGTAAAACAGCTGCAAACTGTTAGAGGCAAATATTAACACAGCCAAATGGGGGTGAACACAAATGTTTTATAAAAATATGCACACTTCCTGTAAACCTAAGGAGTTAGGCTTGCCAGTCTGGTAATAAATAACATCCCAGAAAAGTGAGCCCCATTGGAAACATATTTAAACAGCTGAGGCTTGAGTATGTGTTGTATTCCTCCTTCATCTTCACATCTGGCACAGGAGAAGAAAGAGGTTAGGTCACTGAGGCAGTTAAATATAGGCAATCCCTTTAGACATAAGCAGCACGAGACCTCTGTGCCAGGGGTGGAGGCGGGGTGGCAGAGGGGTGGGTGTGTACCTTAGCTATGAGGGGGGCTGCTGAAGGCATGGAGGACAGTAACGATGGCACTGTCTCCTTGGATGGGCAAGAGACCTCAGAAATGGTCTGGAACACAGGCACTAGGTCAGTTTCACGCCCTTAGCTGAATGCAGACGGAAGCTAGGAGATGGGGATGGTGAGATGGTATGGGGAGGACACTGTCATAAAGCTGGAGGTGTTTGTCATTTAACTTCTTAAAGCAAAGAGCTCTGCACAGGAGGGGAAAACAGCAACAAAAGACAAGCCTAATGTGTTCACGGGGAGAAAGCACCATTAAGGATAAACCTCTGCCAGCCTCTATGGCTGCACCTACTTTATTGGTAGGTCACTTGCCGCAATTGCATCTGCCCTCGAAACATTTCAATTTCCACACTGCATTCTAGATACAAATGCACACTGGCGCATGGAACCTCCTAAAATACGGTGTCTGGCGGGATTAATACAGAGAGGTACCCTCTTGATTTTCCCTGGCAACATTCCCCTGGCCTGATTTCTGTAAGCTTAGAAGAGTAGAATCACTTTCTTAGTAAGAAAGGTTTCCAAGGACTAGATGTTTCTGCTGAACAGAGGGGTCTCATGACTGAAGTTTTCTGTTATCACATGTCTATAAAGGGGCCTGAAACCAAATATGGTTTAAATAGGATAAACCTTGCAAAACAAAAGTAGCACTTTGGGGCTAAGCTGGGAAGGCACTCATATTATACAAGTGATTTAGAAGAGAGCCTAAATTTGCTGCCCTCCTGCTTCTAGAGGGCATGCCAGATTTTTGCAATCTTGGGACTTGGAGAATTGAAAAAGCCCACAGAAGAAACTAATGAGGAAGCTGGAGATCTAGGTAGTTGTCCAGGAGTCTTAGGGGAGAAGAATTTTGTTACTCCCATAGCTGGGGTCCTGTAGAACCATATTAATGCATAAATGACTGGAAAAATACCTGATAGTGCATAGTTTAAAAACAAAACTCCCTCTCCATTCCCAGTTATTGACATGATAACTTTACACTATCTCTTAAGGAATAGCAGAATGAATCCTTTTTGGCTCCTTCCAAACATATGTCATAAGCACATTCACTTAGAATTTCTTTTGCACAACTAAAGTTGAGTAATGAGATCAGAAAAAATGACTCAGGCCCCCTGTGGGACTGGCAAAGTGAAGGGGCCTCCAGAACCTTCTGACCCTTTCTCTTCAGTGATTCCACACCAAATATGGCTTCTTCAAGCCAGAATCCAGGTCTGACAAACCAAACAAAAACTTCTGGCCTCCTGCCAGTTCCCCCAGCCAATTGGAAAGCACAGAAGGGTCAGCAAGGAAAATTGCTTTGATACCCCTCGCTCCTGCTAGACTGTGTGTGGCTTTGGGGACTCCCTCCACCTTCCCACCCCCTTTCAGTGCTACTATCATTCCTACTGGCAAGAGTTTCCAGAGTAACAAGGCGAGGGACCCTAGAACCTTGGGAATTGGGGGGTGGGGATGGGGATGTCGAGAAGGTGCCATGTTTTGGGATAAATGCACTTGGGCCTCTGGAAAGCAGGAGGCCCCTGGTCCCTGAGAGGATGTCAAAAATTAAATATTAAGAATAAATAAATAGCTCCCAAATGACACAAGTTAAGGAATGAAGGCTCCTGTCCAACCTAGTTAGGAGACCTCCCCTCCCAGGGAAGGATCCAGAAATCTCCGGCGTAAAGGACTGGGGGCTGGGCTGTGAACACCAACACTGGGTGGGGTACAGTGGGGTTAGGTGGTAGCTGCTGTGGGCAGGGCAGAGGCAAGCAGGGAGCTGGCACCGAGGAGGAGCGGGCTGGGCCTCTCCAGGACCTGCTTGAGGCTAAGCTCCCTTAGCAGCCTCCAAGGCCCAAAGGTATTTGGCAGAAAGGTGGGTAGCAGGGAAACAGGCTTATCAGAGCCCCCTCAGGCCCAGCCCGCAGCTCCCAGCCTCTGTCCAGTTCCCTTCCCTGCTGCAGGCTGAGCACAGGACTGAACACCGGCCCCTTCCCCAAATGTTTGAGAAAACTTCCAATCCAGCAGGGCTGCTAACCAGCAGCAACGGGACAGCACCCGCCATCAGCTTGGCTCCCAGGGAGAGGTCGCCTGAAGACAGGGTTGCCGAAACAGCTCAGGCCCAGAGGCCACTGTGCAGGGACAGCACAGGCGTCAGGCCACCACACTCCCTTTTTCTGGGGCTTGGGGCAAGGCCTGCACAGCCTTCAGGGCCTCTGGCGGCGGGGGAATGCTGCTGCAACGGGGGTGAGCTTGTGCTTGGCTTGCCATGGTGGCTTCCCGGAGACCAAGAAGGGGAAGGCAAAGAGGAGGGAAGAGCCTGCGCGGCAGCAGACAGGCAGCAGAGATCAGAGTTGTGAGGCAGCTGCGGAGCCGCTCCCCAGGAAAGCAGGACAACTTCCGACAGACCAAATGCAAAGAGAACTGGATCCTGCAGCCCTTAACACTGCTCCTGGGGCCTTTATAAATAAGCCATTTATTTCACTGTCTTAATGGTTTTGCTGAGAAAAGTCCATGGGACCCTCTCCTTGCTCCCTCTTGAGGCTGGAGGGCGCAGGAGGGCCAGAGAGCCCCAGGAGAGGGGCCGCGTCAGCTCAGCCCTTGTCGCCCGCGCCACTCTCCTCCCGCAGAGTCTGTTGGTGCGGGGCGGCTGCGGCAGCTGCGGCCGCCGCCTCCTTCTCCTTCTGCCTCAGCGCCGCCGCCTTCTTCTCCTGCTCCGCGTGGCTCTTCATGTGCGCGCTGCGGCTCTTCACCTTGTAAAACACCCTGCAGCGGCCGGAGGGGCTCGGGTGAGCGGCCGGCCCGCCCTGCGCCGACCTCACCGCCGACCTCACCGCCACCACATCTGCACCCAGCACCTGCCCGGCGGCTCCTCAGCCCCGCCCAGAGAAAGCTGCCCGCTGACGTCACTGCCCTGGAAACCCGCTGAGCCAATCAGAAGCCGAGCTGAGTGCTGGGTGGCTTCCCCCACTCCCTCCCTCACGCACACACCCCACACCCCAGCGCAGGACTTCAGCGCAGCGCCCCTCGCTCCACCCTGCTAGGTCCCTGCGGGGACAGCCGTGGCCATCTTACCTGCCACATTTTTTACAAGGGAAAGTATTCTCCTGATTCTGGGTCTTATTAAATGTTTCTGGTTTTTTCTTCTTCTCTGCAAAAGACAGAGCCCTCCGCGACTTCCCTGGTCCCTCCTTTGGCTTCTCGGAGGCCTGGCCACCCGCAGGTCCAGGGGCGTTGGACTCGTGGCTCCGGAGGATGAGGATGTCATTGGCCTGGAGAGAATCAACAAGGAGAGTTGAGTGATTCTGAGAGGCGCAGGGAACAGAGGGCCCTTAAAGTTCAGACACTCCCGCCAAATGGTCATCTGGCGTCTGCTTGAGTCCTTCCAGAGACAGGGCCTCTCTGCTGCCTCAGAAGGCCTGCGTCTGGGGTCAGCTATAGCTCTATTGTTTACAAAGCTGCTGGCACAGTAATTCTGTGGGCGGCCTCGTTGCTATAGGGTTTCTTGACGCTTCTCACGGGGTTCTTGGTATCTAATTAGTGAAGCATGTGCTCATGTTTTGTCATTTAGTCCACTCGTGCCTTCATGCCATTACAGAGATTCAGGCGCATGATGTGCCAGGTGCTGGGGACACAGAGGTTGACAGACAGGAGCCCTTGCACTCAGGGCTCTCAGGCTAATGGAAGAGACAGATGTGTAGTTTGCTAGCTGAAGACGAGGAATGGCAAATGCTGAACAGACGGGAACAGCAAGTGTCAGAGAGCAGAGGGCTCAGTGGTGCGGTCCTGGAGGGGTGCTGCACCCAGCCTTGGGTGGGAGCCCCACGTGGCCATCAGAAGTGAGAACATGTGCCCTGAGTCGACCCTCATAGGCCGGTGTTCACCAAGTCAGCAGAACTCAACAGCATGAACACAGAGCACAGCTCCTGGTGTGGGAGCAGCCAAGCTGAGAAGGGAGCAAACAGCTCTGCTTAGTTTATGGTTGCTCTGCAAGAGTAAGTATACAAACAGATTCCCTGCCCTCCCCCTTCTTGGGAGAACTTCCCTAACAAGGCAGCTCTGGTCGTACGGCTTGCTTCTTGGCCTGTGATGTGGTAGACAGAGCACTGCACTAGGAATCCAAGGACCTGTGTGTGACCTCAGGCAAGTCCCTTGGCATCTCTGAACCCCATTCCCCCCATCTGCAGAGTGCAGGTCAACACTTTATGGGGGTTATTGTGAGGAATTAATGAGACAATGAAAATGAAAGCACTTTGCAGAGAACACGTGTGAGGGGGCATGACTGCTATTCCCATGGTCTCAGCTTCGTTACAGGCATTCTTGTCAAGCAAGCATCTGAGGGGGAGCCTGGACTCAGCTCCAGCTCATGGTGCTTCCCTAGTGTCCCACATACCTACTGGGTTTTCACAAAGCCTTTTCCTCTGAATCTAAGATATAGAAACAACATAGTGCAAAAATAAATAGACTGGAGTCAGGCTGCCTACTAGCTGTGCGATCTTAGCCTCAATTTCCTCATCTGTAAAACAGGATTGATAATAGTCCCAATCACACAGGGTTATGAGGATTAAATGAATCAACAATATAAAGTACTCCGTGCACTGACGTATAATGACGAGGACCCATTGCGCTCCTGCTCTGCCCTCCTTCCCACCCGCAGGCCCGGCTCCAGCCCTCCTGGCCCTGGGCTCAGGGAGCAGAGGTGGAGGTCACACTTACCGCCTCATTGGCCTGTAGTGTCTGCGTGGCTTTGACAGCAGCTGCCCGCCGGCTGCGCTCTCGCCCCTCTTCCTGCTCCCCCTTCTCCTGGATCTCTGGCACCTCTTCCTCCCCCTCCTTCCTGGGCTCCTTCACCTCCCTCTTGGGCTCCAGCCTCTCTTCACTTGGGGACTCTCTTCTGGGAGGAGGCACCCTTGGGAACTTCTGGGAAGTCTATGGGGGACAAGAATGAGCTCAGTCACACTGCCACAGTGCAGTGGTTCTGACCCAGCCAGGACTTGCCCCTACTTGTCCTGCTGGCCTGGCCCAGTGCAGCTTCCGGTACTAGGATTCTGTTGCAGGCCACAGCCCTCTTGTGGCTGGTATTCCTGGGGACAGAAGAGTCTTGAGCCCTGGGAGCTCTCAGGCTAAGACTGAGCACTTGAGATTGAGCCAGGAGCAGGGAAGAAGCATGCCAGTACCCATAAGCCACCTGACTCCTGGACAGATACTCAAAAGACACATCCTCAGACAGAGTGGTCTGGTGAGCCAGGCAGGAGCCTCAAGCTCCAGTTCCAAACTACCTTTATAACACTTTCTGTATCTCTCCTCCCTTTCCATCTGCAAAAATGGGAACCAAACCACTCCCCATCTCAGAGCAACATGTCACCAAGTGTGGACTTGTAACTGAGATGATGTTAGGTGGATACACGGATGCAGAATTAAATAACATCCCCCTCTGAATTCTCTTTCAATCCTGGTTAGGTCAAGGACAAAGACTCAGGGTTGGTGTTAATGTGTCTTTAACACTTCTCTAGACCTGATCATCTCTTTAACAATGAGAGGTCGGGCCTCAGTCTCAAACACCCTGGCAGGTAACACTGCATCTAGATAGAATTTAGTAACAGTGTTTGGCTTTTATATTTATTTAGTTTTACCAATACCTTCCATTTATGGGAAACTATATTGTTTTTCTATTTATGGTTGTGATATAAAGCTTCCCTTTTATTTGAGCAAAAAATTAGTTGAGTGGACATGACAAAAATAGTAATGGTGACACATGTTAGGATGCAGATAGAGCAGAAATCATAGTGATGCAAGAATGACTGAATTTGGGGAACATTGACAGAAGTCTGCTATGAGGAGACGGTAAGGAGAAGCTGGTATAAATACTGTGGAAAAATTCTCCAGTGTTCGACATCGATACTCTAGACCCAGCAGTCTAGAGAGGAGAACCCAAAGGTCGAGGGCTTGGGACATCAGCCCCTGGGGGTTGTCAGGGACCCTGCTTTCCTCTGCCACCCTCCAGACTCCTGGAGAGGCTGGCCTCAGGCTTCCAGTTCAGCTCTGGCCCCTGACCCAGCCAGGCTCTAGGCAGCAGAGTTTGGGAAAGGAGTCACCTTAATATCCACTTCAACTTCTTCCTGGGCTGACTTCTCATCGCTTGTATCCACATCCCCGAAGGTGAGAGCCCCATTGCGGCCGATTTTCACCTGCTTCTTGTAGGTGTAGTAGAACTCCACGCACTGGGCCACAGTCTTGGTCTGGATCTGGTTTGAAGCCAAAACTGAGATCAGAGCGCCTGGTGGTCTGGCTCACCTGCCTAGGGAGAACCCGGCCTTTCTCGCACTTGCAAGTCCCCCTTAACCTTAGGCCCCAAACTAAACCCAGGAAACCCAGCAAGTGCTAGCATTTCTCCAGTGTCTGCTCAGCGACCCCTGCCCAATGCAATTAACCAACGCTTCAGCACTATCTTCAATAAATAAATAAAGCAAGCCATAAAGAACAACACTGGAACGACAGGGGAGACTTGATTGTGGATTGCATATTAAGAGAGTATCATTGTAGTTAGGTGCAGTGGTGCACATCTGTAATCCCAGTATTTGGAAGGCTGAGACAGGAGGATTCAAGGCCAGCCTCAGCAACTTAATGAGACCCTGTTTCAAAATAAAATACCAAAAACGGGCTGGGGATGTAGCTTGGAAGTAAAATGTCCCTAGGTTCAATATCTAGTACCAAAAATAAATAAATAAATAAAAGGTAAAAGAGAGTATCATTGTCCATTTAAATTTCTTGGGAATATTTATGATACAATGATTTTATTGGAAAATAATCTTTACTTTTAGGAGATACATGCTGAAACCTGTTGAATCATGTGATAGGATATCTATTAACTTACTTTTTTTTTGTACTACTAGGAATTGAATCCAGGGCACTCTACCACTGAGCTATTCCCCTGACCTTGTTTATTATTTATTATTTATTATTTATTTATTTATTTATTTATTTATTTAGTGGTACTGGGAATTGAACCCAAAGGGATTCTACCTCTGAGCTACACCCCCAGACTGATTTTATTTATTATTTGGAGACAGGGTCTCTCTAGGTTGCTGAGAGCCTCACTAAATTACTGAGGCTGTCCTTGAACCTGCGACCCTCCTGTCTCAGCCTCCCAAGTACTTAGGATTACAAGTGTGCACCACTGCGCCCAGCTTTTTTTTTTTTTTTCTTTTGAGACAGAGTCTAAGTTGCCCAGGCTGGCCTACAACTTGTGATCCTCCTGCCTCAGCCTTCTAAATAGCTGGGATTACAAGTATGCCCCGACCTTGCCAGACTTATAACTTACTTTTAATGACTAGCTAAAATAGAGAAAAGAGGAGAAGATAGTTGTGTGTGTATGGGTATATATGTTTAGATGGAGACAGAAAAACAGAGAAAGCAGATGGGGGAAATGTTAATAATCGATAAATCTAAGTGAGGAGTTAGTGGGTGTTTACTGTACTGTTCTTTCCATTTTTCCAAAAGCTTGAAAATTTTCAAACTAAAAAAGTTAAGGGGGAAAGTCTGGGCATCCTCCACATCCAAAGCCAGCCCCAGTCTGGCAACACAGACCCCTGTCATCAGTGCAGGCCAATAGTTTCGTTCTAGCCGGGTGTGGTGGCGCACGCTTGTAATCCCAGTACTTGGGAGGCTGAGACCGGAGGATCCGGGTTCGCAGCCAGCCTCAGCTACTTAGTGAGGCCTTCTGCAATTTAGCGAGACCCTGTTTCAAAAATAAAGAATAAAAAAATAGGGCTTGGGGTGTAGCTCAGAGCTAGAAGCCTCTTGGTTCAATCTCCAGGGCTTGGGGTGTAGCTCAGAGCTAGAAGCCCCTTGGTTCAATCCCCAGTACTGCAAAAAAAAAAAAAAAGAACAATAGTTTCGTTCTCCTCCAGGAAGTGGCAACTGACAAGCGAGGTAGAGAAATAACACACTGTCCTCTATGGGGCTGGACTTAAGGAAACTAACAAAAGGAAAACCCAAAGTGGAAACAGAAGGCCCAAGTCTTCCTCCTAACTCTGTCATCAAATGGCAGTGTGACACTAGGCAAGTCACTCCCTTTTCTAATTTCAGTTTTTTCACATGTAAATAGTAAATAGAGTGAAACTAGATAATTTCCAGAGACATCTTAAACTCTGAAATTCTAGGCCTCCCCTTTCATAAATCCATTTGGCCAGTGAGTTGGGTGTTTGGACTACTTTCCCACACAGGGGATATTTTCTCTGAAACCACCGCTGGGCTGAGAGCTCCTGTCCAGAGCCCCGGGGTCAGCGAGGGTCCTCTGTGCCTGAAGATGAAACAGACAGGCTTCTTCTCACAGGGCAGCCAAGTCACGCGTTCATTAAGTGGACCGTTGGCACTTTTCCTTTCACTTCTCTCTGATCCCTGGTGTGACTAACCACTGGTCTGCTCTTTTCATTAAGCACTGGGGCACCTGAGTGCATTTCATGGGCCATGTGCTTCCCAGAAATATTGCCCAATCAGGGGACAGAGTGTTACTAAAACAGCGAATTACTGTCCTCTGAACAGGGCCCTCGTAGAATTGATCAGCACTCCGGCCAGTGCCCAGGGCCGTTCCTGACACCATCTACCATTCCAGGAGGAAACTGCATTCTCAGAAGCTCTTTCCCCTGGCAATCCAGACAGCTCACTCTCCCCACAACCCAGGTATATGAGACGGGACTGGAAAGGACTCACTTCCTTGGATTAGCAAAGCGCTCTACTCTTCCAGAAGAATATGGACAAGATAATCTAGGAAAGCCAGGCTTGGTCAGCTGAGTTAGTAGAAGGAAGCCCTGGGTCAGTCAGGAAGTAAACAGAGGTCCTCCAGGCCAGCCCCACAAGCACTTGGCGGCTCTCAGTTTTCCTCAACGTAGAGTGACCTCCTCTCCCATATTTCCTTAGGGAATGTCTCACTTCTGCCCAAAGCCCTCATTCCTATCTTCTTCTTATTGTTATATGTGTGTGCGGTTTTGGGTATTAAACCCAGAGACACTCTACCACCGAGCTACACTCCAGCCCTATTTATTTTTATATTTATTGTGGTGCTGCAGATTGAACCCAGGGGTGTTCTACCTCTGAGCTACAATCCCCCCCCCGGCACTTTTTATTTTGAAACAGGGTCTCACTGTGTTACCATGAGCTGGCCTTGAACTTGTGATCCTCCTGTCTCAGCCTCTCAAGTACTGGGATTATAGGCACTCTCCTCCCTCCTATTTTAAGTTTAATGTCAGGCCCCCCTCTAGACTGAGACCCCAGAGCATGGCCACATCACCCTGAGGTAGGGGAAGGGGCCTTAGAACCCACAAGGGAAAAAGGCAAAATCTTCTCTTTCAGCTGGGCATGGTGGCGCATGCTTGTAATCCCAGTACTTGGGAGGCTGAGACAGGAGTATTGCAGGTTTGCGGCCAGTCTCACCTACTTAGTGAGGCCCTCCACAACTTAGTGAGACCCTGTTTCAAAATAAAGAATAAAAAATTGGGCTGGGGGTATAGCTCAGAGTAGAATACCTCTGGGTTCAATCCCTAGTACTGCAAAAATTAAAAATAAAAGGATAAAAATCTTCTCTTTCTTGTATTGTTTAGAAAATTGTCTCAGCATTAATGGCATTGATCTAACTGCTTTTTTTTTTTTTTGGTATTGGGGATTGAATTCTGGGGCATTCTACCTCCCAGCCACACCCCAGCCCTTTTTTTTGCGGAACTGGGGATTGAACCTAGGAGCAGTCTACCTCTGAGCTACAGCCCCAGCCCTATTTTATTATTTTGAAACAGGGTCTCACTAAATTGCAGAGGGCCTCACTAAGTAGCTGAGGCTGGCCATGAACATACGATCCTCCTGTCTCAGCCTCCCAAGTATTGGTATTACAAAAGTGTGCTACCAAGCCCAGCTACTTTTTGTCTTGAAACAGGGTCTCACTAGGTTGCTGACAGTCTCGCTAAATTGCTGAAGCTGTCCTCCAACCTGCAATCTTCCCGTCTCAGCCTCTCAAGTACTGGATTACAGATGTGCACCACCACACTCGGCTTGTTATTATTATTATTATTCTTTTTGCAGAACTGGGGAATGAACCCAGGGGCAGTCTACCTCCAAAGCTATACCCCCAGCCCTATTTTTTATTCTTTATTTTGAAACAGGGTCTCACTAAGTTGTGGAGAGCCTTACTAAGTAGCTGAGGCTGGCAGCGAACCTGCAATCCTCCTGTCTCAGCCTCCCAGGTACTGGGATTACAAGCATGCGCCACCACGCCCGGCTTATTATTAATTTTGAAACAGGATCTCACTAAATTGCTGAAGCTTGCCTCAAACTTGTGATCCTCCTGTCTCAGCCTCCCAAGTCCTAGAGTTATAGGCATAGCCTCCCCAACCCTGCCCAGCTATTGATCTGACTGGGGTGTGTGTGTGTGTGTGTGTGTGTATGTGTGTTTTACTAGAGATTGAACCCAGAAGCATTCTACCTCCAAGCTATATCCCCAGCTCTTTTTTAATTTTTGTTTTGAAACAGTCTCACTAGGTTTGCTGAAAGTCTCGCTGAGTTGCTGAGGCTGGTCTTGAACCTGTGATCCTCCTGTCTCAGCCTCCCAAGTACTGGGATTTACAGGGGTGCACTACTGTGCCCAGCTGATGTGACTGCTTTTTTAAGAGGGCATGGTCAGTGACTATAGGCCCCCATAGATGGAGGGTGTCCCAAAGTCATGCAGTTGGCTCCTGGCCCTCACTTGCCCTGCACAGAGCCCCAGCTCACCAGCTTCTGCACCAAGAAGAAATCCTTCTTGTAGATGGCAATGCCCTTGTTGAACAGCTTCCTCTCAGCCATCTTCCACTGGTCAGAGCCTGAAGGGCGAAGAGGGAACCAGGTCATGAGGCAGGTAGGACCGTGAGCATTGTGGGATGAGCTAACCATCTGAAAAGCGTGCAGCCATCCACACCCGGCCTCTGCAGGCATCCAGAGCTGACTTCATGTCCGGCTGGCCACCCACTCCAGACACCTGGAGCCTCACTCCCTTTACTTGTGAAATGGGACATTAGAGCCCACCTCCCCAAGTGTGGTGAGGACTAGATGACATAATGCAGGGGAAACCCTTGGTGCTCTGCCTGATGCAAACACAGCTTAGCATGAACAGGATCAGACACAATGCAGCACAAACAAGATCAGTAACAGTGGCTGCCAGGGTTACATGATTTGGTCAATGTTCTTAGAGTAGAAGTCCAGAATGAGACCTGCACTCCAAAGGCCTCTAAGTTCCAGACACCTGAGGCCTATTTATTTATTTATTCATTTATTTATTTATTTATTTTGGTACTGGGATTGAAATCATGGGCATTCTACCCCCAGACCTTTTTTTTGTTTTTTGGCAGTACTGGGGATTGAACCCAGGGGCATTCTACCTCCAAGCTACAACCCCAGCCCTATTTTGTATTCTTTATTTTAAAACAGGGTCTCGCTAAGTTGCTGAGGCTGACCTCAAACCTGCAATCCTTCTGCCTCAGCCTCCCAAGTACTGGGATTATAGGTATGCATCACCACACCTGGCTACCTGAGGCCAATTTGCATACTACTCCCTGGGTTCCTGTTCCTTGTACCTGTGACTTGGGCTTTTTGCTGGGGTGGGTTCGTGGGGTCCCACCCCCATCACCCCCATCACCCCCATCCCACTCCTCCCCTCTAGGGCACAAGAAGCCCCTGGAGAGCTACCCGGGCCTTGGTGTCAGTTCCCTTGCTCTGGCTCTTGGCTAACCCCATGTCCTCACCCTCCCACAGGGCTGTGACTCAGCACTGAGCAGGGCCGATAGATGCTGGAGACCCTTGGAGGCTTTGGCCACATTCCCATCCCAACCAGGCCCACCTGTGTAGTGATAAGTTGCCAGCGGGTGGTTGTGGGGCCGCAGGGGCTTCTTCAATAGCAGCTTATTCAGTGTTTCCTGGAGAGAAAGTGAGGGGACAGTCACCTGGTGATGGTCTCAGTGGTAAAGTGAGCATCCTAGACCCAGGCAAAATGCAGAGGTTCTCCTGCAGCCCATACAGTGGGCACTTACTCTTGCCCCCCTTAACTGCCAGGGGACGAGAGGTCTCAGTGATGGCAGAGTCATGGGAGGTGGGCTGCTTAAGAACCGGGCCCCAGGTCCTCCTGAGGGAACCGTGGCCCCCAGGCAAGAAGCATGGCCAGAGAAGGCCCTCAGGGACAGTCCTATCTGAGAGTGGGGACCCACTGACCTAGAATCAGGGATTGGAGGTGAACAAGAGGACCCTACACACCAAAATCTAGAGTCTAGACCTAGGGTTGGCTTGAGCTGAGAGCCCACAACCCCCTCCTTGGTCACACCCTCCTACCCGCCTCAAATCAGCATGCCAGCAGGCCATGCTAACCTCCCTGATCCGACGGTGCTGTCTTACCAGGATGTCTCCCCTGGACTCGTGCAGACAGTGCAAGGCCAGCTCCTGGTTGGTGCCAGCGCCAGGGAAAATGCTGGAGCAGGCAGCTGTTAGCAGGTCTTCCACTGGAGTCATGGCAGCGTGGGAGGAGGAGAGGAAGTCGTGTTCAGGCCTGGGCCTGGCCTGCCCATCTGCCCACCAGTCTGCCCTTTGCTTGCTTGTTCCCGGGTCCCACCTCACCTTGCCTCTGCTTCTCCCGGCTGCTCTCCAGGTCTTCCCATGGCTGCCACACCAGGTCAGCCTTGTGGGGGTCTGCAGCTGCCAGGGCACGGTCCCGCATCAAGGGGATTTCCGCTTGGAACCGGGTGCCCACGTTGATCCGCCTGCAGGCGTGGAAAGGGCAGGGAGTGAGGCCTCACCTCATGGGGACAGGAAACCTGACTTTCTTCCTGCAGATGGGAGGAAGACAGGGGAGAGTGCAGCAAGGCGTAGGCTGGCTGTAGGGAATCTGGCTTCTGGGAGAACGTGAGGACAGTCTGGCACCTGCTACAACCAGAAAGGCAAAGCCCAGAAGCTGGAAAGGAGAGAAGCTGCTCCACCTTGGCAAATAGCAAGAGAGTCTCTTGCACCCCAATCCAGCTCTCCTCAGAGACAGATTCTACCTGAGCTCGTCCTTTCTCTGCAACTTCCACACGGAAGCAGGGTGAGGACAGCAGAGCCCAGGGCTGACTACAGAAGCCCAAGAGGCCGCCTGGCCCTCTGCAGGCCCACAGCAGCCTCCTCTCCTCCCAGAGCCCGCTGCATGCACTGGGCCCACCGGCCACCCTCACACCACGGGCCCAGGGCAGGGCTGCACTTACGGCTCAATGCTCACTGGGGTGGCCTCCCCCATCACTGAGAGCACGGGCGGGGTGACTTCAGCGCTGTCTATGGGACAAAGAGCAGGTTGGTCAGCAGGTTGCTCCTCCCTTAAGCAAAGCACCCCCAACCCTGGGAGGCTACCCTGCACGCAAGGGTCACAGTAGTGACTCCTGAGGTTACCTGGAACTCAGGCACCCTGACTCCTGGCTGTGCAGCCTGTTAACTGTGATGACTCGAGTCCTTTACTAAACAGTTGGGGGCCTCAATTTTCACACCTGCTATTTCTATCTAGCTCCTAGAGTTAAGATGAAGATTGAATACAATAATGCACAGCGCCAGGCACTCAGTAAACATTAGCTATCACTGTTACCACTACTACTACTAGCACTGCTACCCACGCCAAGTTCCTGCTCCTGGGCACTCCCACACTACAGAGGCAACTTCAACATGAAACTATGGTTTTCTTAGTAAAGAAGCTAAAAAACTCTGGGCATAGAAGAGAGGTGGTAAAGGGAGTCACTGTCCTATAATTATCTCCCACTTCCTCTCTGGTTCTTCTCCTCAGTTTCTCCTGAGCTAATCTTCTTAAGGCCTTGGATGATCAAGACACACCCTTGCTCCAAAAAAGAAACCAAGAAAACCTCTCTGCTGCAGGGCGTGGTGGTGCACGCCTATAATCCCAGTTCTTGGGAGGCTGAGACAAGAGGATGGAAGGTTCTAGGACAGCCTCAGCAAGTAGTGAGACTCTCAACAACCTAGCAAGACCCTGTTTCAAAATAAAAATAAGCCGGGCATGGTGGCGCATGCTTGTAATCCCAGTACTTGGGAGGCCGAGACTGGAGGATCCGGGTTCGCGGCCAGCCTCAGCTACTTAGTGAGGCCCTCCGCAACTTAGCGAGATCCTGTTTCAAAATAAAAGAACAAAAAATAGGACTGGGGGTGTAGCTTGGAGGTAAAATGCCCCTGGGTTCAATCCCCAGTACCGCAAAAAATAAATAAATAAAAATAAAAAATAAAAATAAAAAAACAGGGCTGGGGGTGTAACTCAGAGGTAGAATGCCCCTGGGTTCAATCCCTAGTACAACACACACACACACACACACCCCCGCCACACACACACACACAGAGTCTTTGCTGACTCTATTCTGCAACATGAGATAAAACATGAAATCCTCGGCTCCGTGTTCAAGGCGGTTTCCCTTCCGCCTATCCCGCCCACCAGGCCCTGGCCTGGACCCTTCATCCTAGCAGACTGCTTAGCTTGTGACCCTCACTCCTTGCACAGTCCCACCTACGGGCTCAGCTGCAGTGGTTTGCTTTGCATGCACTCCCTGCACCCTCCCCCTCCATAGCTCAAGCTCAGGGGTAGCCCCACCCCCTCCTTAATACTTTCCTCACCATCCCAGGCCTCTGCAGACTTGAGCTCAGTGTCAGCTTCACTCCCTGGCTGCTGATTTTCTGTCTCCCAGGCTTTCATGTCAACTCCCTAGTGACCCTGTACTATCTCTGGAACAGACCAGGGTGTCCCATACATTCTTGATGCCCTCACAGGACCTGGCTCAAGGCTTTACACCCAACTGCTTGGTTAAAAACTCGCAGATAGACTGACCTCTTCTTGGCTGCCAGTCTGCTCTCTACAGTCTGCTTTCACAACTCAGCCAGGGAGAGAAGTTTCCCAGAGAAGCAAGAAGGCCGGAAGCTGGCCAGTGCAGGGCAAACTGTTTCTGCCTGTAGACACCAGGGGGCACCAAAGAGCCACACCCTGGATGAGGTCCCGGTCAGAGGTTAACTGGGTGAAAACACCATGTGCTATTCCCACTTACTCCTATCCCTAAGGGATAGGATTATCATTTTTTTTTTTTTTGGAGGAAATGGATCCTTCAGTGGGGTAACATTTTTCAGCCATATACCACCCACCCAGGCCAAACATTTCCAAAATGTCTGTTCTTGGCCAAAATGACTATTCAAAAGGTGCAGGAGAGCAATCTGCCACATGGTTTTACAAACAAACTTGATAAACAGACCTGATGTTAAGGGCTTTACAGGTGCTAGTGCATCTGATCCTCACCACAACCCTAGGAGGAACCATAAGAAACTGCAATCTGTAGATCCCAAAATAGCTGCATATGGGCAATTTCATCATCAACCAAGTACTATTTTGTTTTGGGTTTTTTTTTTTTTTTTTGGTGGTACTGGGAATTGAACCCAGGGACACTCCACCTCTGAGCTACACCCCCAGCCCAATTTTACTTTTTATTTTGAAACAGGGTCTTGCTTTTATTTTGAAACAGTTGCCGAGGCTGGTGTCAAACCTGCCATCCCCTCAGCTTCCCAAGTACTGGGATTACACCCAGCTCAACCAAGTATTATTAATCCCGATTTTAATACAAAGAAACTGAAGTTCTGGAAGTTTAAGTGGCTTGCATGAGGGGATGTAAAAGTAAATATTGGAATTAGGATCTGAATGCAAGCAGTGGGGCAGACCCACTCTCCTACACCCTCCTGCTCAGTCCTCAGCAGCCCCAGAAACTGAGCTGCCTCCCTGCCGGGTGCCCTTCCCCCACACTCCCCTCTGCCATGGCCACCAATGGGGGACTTAAGGGGGTCACTCACTAGACCGGAGCAGGGTGCGATGGGCACTCTTTGGCGTGATGGGAGGAGGGGCAGGGATGCTGCTGGTTGATATGATGGCATTGAAGTAGAGGCCGGAGCCTTCCCGCACGGGGCTGAGGATCGGGGGTGGTGTGTAGGGGGGCAGCTCAAAGCTCCGCTCAGAGGGGTGGTCAGCTAGGCGGACAGGAGAGCGCAGGTGGCTCTGGTATGGGGTGATGTTGGAGTAGACGGGAGGGGCGATGAAAGTGCCCGCCTTGGTGGGGATGATGAGGGGCTCGGGCCGAGGCCGCTGCTTTGGTTTCCGTACAGAAGGCTCCCCCTCCAACTTGATATTCAGCTCCTCCGCCTGGAAAAGGAAACAAAACAAAGACAGCTCAGCCTCCTGTGTCCCGGGAAAACTGAAGGCTTGACCAGAGCCTGCCAGTCTCACCTTGGGAACTGTCTGCCCATCACACCCCCAAAGCAAGCTCTAAAAGGGGGGCAGGTTCAAAAGCCCTTCTCACTGTCTCCCCTAGGGCAGAAGGCAGCAAATGTTTTCTTGAAAGGGTCACAGAGTACATTTTATTTAATTTTTTTTTTTTTTTGGCACTGGAGATTGAACCCAAGGGCATTCATTCTACCTTCAAGTTACATCCCCAGCCCTTTGTTTGTTTGTTTGTTTTTGTGGTACTGGGGATTGAACCCAGGATCATTCTACCTCCGAGCTACACCCCCAGCCCTATTTTTTCTTCTTTATTTTGAAATAGGGTCTCACTAAGTTGTAGAGGGTCTCACTAAGTAGCTGAGGCTGGCTGCAAACCTGTGATCCTCCTGTCTCAGCCTCCCATGTACTGGGATTACAAGCGTGCACCACCATGCCCGGCTCAGCCCTTTGTATTTTTTATTTTGAAACAAGGTCTAAGTTGCTGAGAGTCTTGTTAAATTGCTGAGGCTGTTCTTGAACCTCCAATCCTCTTGTCTCAGTTTCCCAAGTATAGGGATGATAGGCATGCACCACTGTGCCCCAGAGTAAATATTTTAGGCTTTGTGGGCCAATAGCAGTCTGTTACCTACACCACTCTGAGCTCTGGCTTTGGCCCCCGGGGGCATAGTTCCTAACCCCTGTTATAAAGAAGGTGATAGGGCAGGAGAGCATAGCAACAGGGCCCAGACTGTGGCACTGGACTGCTCGGATTAGGTTCTATCACTTTTATTTGCCACTTAAAATTACATCTCGAGCCAGGCGTGGCAGCACACACTTGTAATCCCAGCACTTGGGAGGCTGAGACAGGAGGATCGCAGGTTCACGGCCAGCCTCAGCAACTTGTGAGACCCTCCGCAACTTAGTGAGACTCTGTTTCAAAATAAAGAATAAAAAATAGGGCTGGGGGTGTAGCTCAGAGGTAGAATACCCCTGGATTCAATCCCCAGTACCACACACAAAAAAAATTACACAATCTCCGTGTACATCTAAATCGAAATCTCTGTGTACTAAATGAGATAATACATAGAAAGCAAGTCAAACAATGCCTGGCACAGAGTAATTACTAAATAATATTGCTGTTATCACTGTTTAGAACTCCAGCTCTGCATTTGACGGAAGCCCCTGTAGTGTGCCAAGACCTGAACTGGGAATGGGACAAAATGTAAGAGGAAAATCTGTACCCTTGCAGAACTTTTGTTCTCAGAGTATTACAAATATTATCAGAGGCTAGCCCACTCATGTTGTCAAAGGTTAGCCCTCCTAGATCACACTTCTCCCTGCATTCTATGCCTCATGGCCCTCCATATGGAACAGAAAACAGGGCTGTAAGGGAACAGAGGCCTTTCCTGGAACAGAGTACAGAGCCCTCCTTCTGTGAGTAGCACCCAGGTCATCTCTCTAGGTACACAATACAATGGGCAAAGATGGCCACACTGACTGAGTGGGCCTGGGGACTGCAGGCTCTCCCAGTGCAAGGCTCCAGTTCCTATAACACCTTTCAGGAGAGGGTCCTGACCCCCTCTGAGGCCCTGGCCATGAACTTTACCCACACGTGCCCTCTTTTCCCTTCTATAGATTAGAATGAAATGAAAAATGCTCCTTCTTCTGCCCTTAGTTGAACAATATGATTGCACAGAAAAAAATGCAGAAGAGCCAAAGCCCCCCCCCAAACTTGAGACAAGAAATCTACATACACTCAGCTACCTGTAACTATTTTTAGTTTTATAATCAGGGATTTAAACTATTCTGAGTATCTGAGAAAAAAATTTAGGTGTGATAATGGTAGTGAGATGATGTTCAAAAGAAAAAGGAAAAAAAACCCACAAGAGACCACATTTATGTACTCAGATACAAACTGAAATGTTTATGGATGGAATGATACAACGGGATATGTCTCAAAATAATTCAGGGGCAGGAGAAGTGGAGGTACAGATGAAACAAAAGTGGCTCTATTTTGTTGGTAACTGTGAAAGGAGAGTGATGGTTAAATATTCATTCATGATACCATTCTCTATTTTCATGCATGATTAAAAATGTCTATAGTACACAGAAAAATATCTAACTAAGTAAGAACAATAAACCTCCAAGAGCTTAATGCAACAAAAACCCTCACTAGCAGGGATTTAGGAGATCCAAATTCTAGGGGTAGCTCTGCCGTTACCTGACTATAAGACCTTACTTAGCTCAGTGCTAAGGTTTACAGGGTTTTTGTTCTTGATACTGGGGATCAAATCCAGGGCCTCGTATATGCTAAGCAAGCATTCTACCACTGAGCAAGCATTCTACACCTCCAGCCAGTGCTAAGATTTTTTTGTGTGTGCAGTACTGAGAATTGAAAACAGGGGCATTCTACCTCTGAGCTAATAAAGAATAAGAATATTCTTTATTCTTTATTTTGAAACAGGGTCTAAGTTGCAGAGGGCCTCACAAGTTGCTGAGGCTGGAGGCGAACCTGCGATCCTCCGGTCTCAGCCTCCCAAGTACTGGGATCACAAGTATGTGCCACCACGCCCGGCTACAGTGTTAAGATTTGAACATGATTTTCACCTCCCCTAACACACACTCATATAGGAGTCTAGTCCCCAAAGTCATATGTTAATGGTATTAAGAGGGTAGAAATGTATAGTGTGATGTTTAGAGGTGAGGCCTTTGGAAAGTGACTAGTTTTAGATAAAGTCATTAAAGCGGACCCCCCACGATTGAATGGCTTTATGAGAGGCACAGAGACCAGACACACAGACAGACAGACGTGCTCCCTATCTCCTGTCATGTGATGCTCTGCATTTTACCTTGGGATTCTGCCAGCAAGATAAGGGCCCTGGACCTTGTACCTCCAGAACTATGGGCCAAAATAAACCTCTGTTCTTTATAAGTCAGTCTGCCTCAGGTTTTTCATTATGGTAATAAAAAAGAGACTGATATGATGAGTCTCTTGCCTTTTCTGGACCCGTTTCCTCATCCCTGAACTGGGGGTGCTGAGCTATGTAGGTGCTCAGGCTCCTTCTTGCCCACTTTCTGCCCAGGCCTCCAGCTTCTACCACAAATTTCTCCCTAACCACAGAACAATACCCCAGAGAACAGATAACCTTGGATTAATTATCTCATGATAATCTTGGCGCCCCCCACCCCCTGCTTCCTGTTACTGAGGATGGGCATACAGGCCAACTGTCCAGGTGAGAATAACTAGAAAATCTCAGCTCAATGTAGAAAAGATATCCCTGAAAGTATCAGAGAACAGATACATTGGCAAAGAATTAAAGAGCCAAGATCCAGGGAAAAAAAAGAAGGCCGGAAAGGTGAACCTGGCATTCGAGCTGCCTTTTCGCTACGGATGCCATTACTAGAAGAGGCAACCAAGAGGCTAAGACACCGAGCGGAGCTTTTAACAAATTCAAGGAGCTAACAGAATACAAATTAGAGTCTAGGGTGTACCAAGGAAGGAGAGCCCAGTAAACACCCAGACTTTGGATTGTGATTGCATAGAGCTATATCTCAGAATAAAGGTGAATCAGAAATAAGCTGGTCCTTAACATGGAATAAAACCAGCTTCAGATCATCCCTGATTAAAGAAAAGTGATTCAGGATTGCTAATGTCCTTGGCTACCTGTTAGAAGTGAAGATAAATCCTCCTTGGAAGAGGATAATATCTTCCAGTCTTTAATTACCTCAATACAGCTTAAAAAAAAAAGGAGAGAGTCACATTTTGGGAGAATTGGACACACACACACACACACACACACACACACACACACACACATTGTTTTCTTCATGTTGGTTTAGAACTTGGCTATGAAGCCATGGCTTGTGATCTGGGAAATAAAATGGCAGGCCAGGATGGAATAATTCGAGAAGATGGGAAGATGTTATAGAAGGCTCTAAAATGTCTGGGCAGAGGGAGATATTAAATGAACAATAGTGAATGAAGAAAAAGATATCTATATTTGTATAGAAAAATAAGTACTGGAGTTAGTTATTACTATTTCAGGATATCCCGTACTAGGATACTGGGGAAAGAACCAGTGTGAAGAGTAGCTTTACAGTACTTGGGAGGTTGAGACAGGAAGATTACAGTATCAAGGCCAGTACAGGGTAACTTAGAGAGACCCTATTTCAAAATAAAAAATAAAAAGGGCTGGGAGAGTAGCTTGGGGGTAGAGCAACCCTGGGTTCAATCCCCAGTCTCACACACAAAAAAAGAGTAGCTTTATATTGGGGGCTGCTGCAAAGAGCTCCCGGAACCAGCCCACACACGGTCCCTACCTAGCTCTATTGAAAGAAGCAATGAGAGGGATGGGAGAGAGTCTTGTGGAACCAAAGACACACCAAAGACACACTCCCCAGACATTGGACAATTTCCCATATATAAGGTCTGGTTTGTCCCCAAGGGTTTGCATGCTGGAGGCATGGTCCCAGTGTGGCGGTGTTGAGGTGGTGGAACCTCTAGTGTAAGATGATTATGTCGTCGGGACATCCTGTCTGCTATGTGACTGCTCTCTCCCTATTACACATGTTCTCACCACGATGCCATCTGCCAAGGAGGCTGTCTCACCAGAGGCTGGATGGATGGGGCTGCCCAACTCTGGACTTTCAGCCTCTCAAACTGTGAGTTAAATAACCCTTTTTTTCTTTATAAATATCCAGCTTCAGTTGGGAGGCTGAGACCAGAAGATCTGAGTTCGCGGCCAGCCTCAGCTACTTAGTGAGGCCCTCCACAACTTTGTGAGACCCAGTTTCAAAATAAAGGATAAAAAATAGGGCCGGGATCCCCGGTATTGCAAAAATAAATAAATAAATAAACATCCAGCTTCAGGTGCTTTATTATGACAACAAAAAAATAGACTAATACACCTGACATTCAGTTTAAAAAATGATCCAATACACGAAAAAATAAGATGTGACTTTTGGGGGTACTGGGGATTGAACCTAAGGGCATTCTACCTCTAAGCTACACCCCCAGCCCTATTTTATTTTTATCTTGAAACAGAGTCTCACTAGGTTGATGAGAGTCTCACTACTTGCTGAAGCTGTCCTCAAATCTGTGATCCTCCTGTCTCAGCCTCCCAAGTACGGGGATTACAAGCATGCACCCACCACACCCGGCTGTAAGATGTGATTTAAAAACAAGAAATAACAGGTAATAGAAACAGACCAACATCAATGGAGTTCTAAGACATAAACTTTAAGAAAACTAGACTTCATTAATGCAATAAAATAAAAGCCAAGGTTGAGAATTTCATCAAAGCACTAGAAACTCTGAAAATAAACAAAATGGAAATCTGGTAATTTAAAAAGCAAAATATCTAAAAATAAGAACTCAGTGAATGGGTTTAACAACATATAAGACACAGCTAAAGAGAGAAAGTAAGGTGAGATACAGATCAGACCGTATAAACAGACAATACACGAAAATGCACGACAGACATAAAATAAGAGATATGGTAAAAAGGTCTAACAAACACGTAACTGGACTTCCAGAAGAAAAGGAGAAAGAAAATGGATACAAAATATTCAAGTACTATAAACTCTACATAGGATAAATACATATTTAGGTATAACATATAAGCAAAACTGCTGAAAATCAAACACAAAGCGAAACAAACAAAAAATATTCAAGCTAGGAGGGGTGGCTCATGCCTATAATCCCAGTACTTGGGAGGCTGAGACAGGAGGATCACAGGTTTGAAGACAGTCTTGGCAATATAGCGAGACTCTCGGCCATCTAGTGAGACCCTGTTTAAAAAAAAAAAAAAGGCTGGGGGGTATAGCTCAGAGGTAGAATCCAAAGGTAGAATGCCCCTGGGTTCAATCTCCAGTACCACCAAAAAAAAAGTCCTGTTGATATTAAAATATACAGGGAATGAAAATGCCTGTCAATGATTCTACAACTCAGGGATTGGCAGGAAATGGAGTTAAGGTGTTGTAAGAACTTTATATCATTCTGGAAGAGGTAAAAGTACTAATGTGTATTAGATTTCAATAAGTCAAGTACATATGTTTTAATCTTTAGCAGTTTTTCTCAATCAGGGAGTTAAGCCCCAGTGTCATAAAGCAGTTACTGTGTATAATAAGTTAACTTCTCTCCTATGCATCTAACAGTACTAGCCATGTATAGTTCCTCAGAAAAATGAGAAAATAAGTTATTCAAATCCCTTTCTGAGCCGGGCGTGGTGGCGCATGCTTGTAATCCCAGTACTTGGGAGGCAGAGACCAGAGGATCCAGGTTCGCGGCCAGCCTCAGCTACTTAGTGAGGCCTTCTGCAACTTAGTGAGACCCTGTTTCAAAATAAAGAATAAAAAATAGGGCTGGGGGTGTAGCTCGGAGGTAGAATGCCCCTGGGTTCAATCCCTGGTACCACAAAAAATAAAAATAAAAAAATAAAAAGGGCTGGGGGTGTAGCTCAGAGATAGAATGTCCCTGGGTTCAATCCCCACTGCCAAAAAAAAAAAAAAAGTATAAAACAAATAATGACAGATGTAAAAGAATAAACAGACAAAGCCTCAATTTTGGTGGGAGATTTCAAAATACATGTCAGTACTGACAGAATAAGCAAACATCTCCACATCCAATACCTGGCAGAGGGCCTTGAGCCACATGAGGGACCAGTCAAAATTTGCTGACCTGAATCAAAAGAAATTCACACAACCTAGATTTTCCCAGACAGTCTCAATTTCAAGTCTAAAACTTGAATCCCCCATATGTACACTGTCCAGAAGTTTGGTTTGGAAAATAAAAATAGTTATCTCCATACATTCCTTGAAACCTCTGATACTGCCCTGCTTTCCTGCTTCCCACGGGGTCCCAGGCCCAGCAGCACTGAGGTGTGGGAGGGACGCGGAGCGGCCTGTCATACCTGAGCTGGAACATCCATCCCAGGGATACGGGTGGACCGCCTGCGGGTGACGATGACTGATGGCTTGTGTTCCACGGGGTTCTGTTCAGGACCCCGCCCGTCCTCGCCAACATCTCCAGCGTGGGCCACCTCCGCTGGGTCCACAGTCCGCACAGGCACAGATACTGGGATGATGAGGGGTACCATCCCAGTGTCTTCTCGTGGTCGCTTGGCAGCTAAGGAAGGCTCAGAGAACTCCACCCCACACTTGGCAGTTGAGGCCAATACACTTTTCCGCTTCTCCTCAGAGCCGCTGGCATCCTAGAAAACAGGGGCATTGGGATAGAAGTGAGATTCAGAAGATAAGTCCTGATTTGCTGATCCAGGATTCACAATTTGCTGATTCAGGGACTCGAACATTCACAATGGCTCCCACTGGTTTTGTTTTGTTTTAACAACCTGGCCTTTCCCTGAGCACCTCTTCTCCCACCACATTCTAAAGACTCCATAACCTCCCTCCTGGCAGGTCCTGTCACCCTGGCCTGGAGCGGGGGCTCTAGACAGCTATCTTGGCAATTAGTGGCTTACAGATGTGTTTCACTTGGCCTGTACAGTGTGTGGCTCTTGATAGATACATATATATTTTTATATATACATCTTTATATCTTTATATATACATATATATGTATATATAAGCATATGCATATATGTATATGTATATATGTATATATATATATACGTATATACGAAATGTGTATATCTTTTTTTAACCTCTGAGCTACACCCCCAGCCCTATTTTATTTTTATTTTGAAACAGGGTCTCGCTAGGTTGATGAGAGTCTCACTACTTGCTGAGGCTGTCCTTGAACCTGTGATCCTCCTGTCTCAGCCTCCCAAATAGCTGGGATTACAGGCGTGTGCCACTACACCCGGCTAAATATATATTTTTTTAATCTCTGCAAAAGAAAGTAAGAAAAGAACCTGCAGCGAGGTGAGGAGTGGTTTTTGTTTTTTGTTTTTGTTGTACTGGGGATTGAACCCAGGGACACTCTACTACCACTGAGTTAAATCTCCCGCCCCCCCCCCACCCTTTTTTTGTGAGACAGGGTCTCACTAAGTTGTCCAGGCTGGCCTCAAATTCGCGATCCTCCTGCCTCAGCCTCCCAAATAGCTGGGATTACAGGCATGTACCACTGTGCCCAGCAAGGGATAGTCTTTGCATCCATTTCCTCATGGGCAGCTGGCTAGAAGTCTGGTTGCCCCTAAGCACAGGGCAAATTCTGCAGCCTCCGCACGTTAGCCTGGCCCTAAAGGCACTGGCAGCTGAGGCCTCTAGTGAAGGAAGGGCAAACACATTAGTCTTCATTCTAGCTATGTGACCTTGGGGAATCCCACTTGGGGCTCAGCTTTTCAAGGTAGAAAATGGGAAAATAACAACACCCTTTTCATTGGTTTTGATGATAAATTATTTTTGATCAGGTACCCAAAAAAAAAACTCCAAGCACGACACAGGTGCTCAAATTCTGTCCATTCTTCCTCCCTACTGTTATTGTAACATAACAATATATTGTAGGAAATTTATATTTTTTTCTCTTGGGAGGGGTACTGAGGATTGAACTCAAGGGCATTCTACCTCCAAGCCACACTTCCAGCCCTTTTTATTTATTATTTTGAAACAGGGTCTCACTAAGTTGCTAAGGCTGGCCTCAAACCTGTGATCCTCTTGTCTCAGTTTCTGAGTACTGGGATTACAGACATGTGCCACCATATATATATATGTTTTTAAAATCAACTTTATTGCAATATAATTTACATTATATTGAAAATCTTTTTTTTCGGCACTAGGGATTGACCCAGGGGGATTCTACCTCTGAGTTACATCCCCAGCCCTATTTTATTTTCATTTATTGTTTATTTGTTTACTGATTTTTTTTTTTTGGCGGTACCAGGGATTGAATGCAGGGGCGTTCTACCTCCGCGCTACGCCCCCGGCCCTATTTTTTATACTTTATTTTGAAACCGGGTCTCACGAAGTTGTGGAGG
>PVJS01015725.1:0-38486 GCA_004027185.1 Glis glis | reverse complement strand
GAGAGAGAGAGAGAGAGAGAGAGAGAGAGAGCTGAGGCTGGCCGCGAACCCGGATCCTCCGGTCTCCGCCTCCCAAAGTACTGGGATTACAAGCGTGCGCCACCACGCCCGGCTTAGCTGCTCTCTTAAAATATCAATATTTATGAGATGATGGTATCTTCATTTAGATTCCCTAGATGGATCGATAATTAATATTTTCACTGAAAACCAGACATTGTCTCATCAGAGTCCTATCCAAAGCGAGCTCCATGCTTCCTGGCAACCTCAGTCATCCTTCCAGAAACACTGTAACTTCTCTGATAAAACCATCTGGGATTCCCATTCCATTTCTCTCTTTCTTGTCCCTTGTTTTGTCTCACCTGATGCCCAAGAGGATTCCAGGCAGGCCCTGCTTTATTGGGGTGATGAGCTAAAAAGAATACTAGAAAGGGGGACTGGGATGGCTTCATGGTCCCCTGCAGGGGTGCTGGGCAAGTCACATGGGACCCAGGACTCAGATGTGCCAACAGCTAGCATTCTTCCTGTCCCAGGTCAGCATCATCTTCCATCCCCACAATAGCTATTTCCAACCTTTGCCACCCTGTTCAGCTCCCCACACCTCCACTTCTCCCATTTCAGAAAATAAGGGCAATCTCATTGTAATACCCTCCACAGACTCAAAGCCTCCCCTAGATCCCACCCCTGACACCAGAGACATACCTGCACTGGGCCTGGTGCACAGGCTCCCTGCTTTCTCCCCAAGGCTGCCCCGGGTTGGGCCTGGCTGTATCAGTCTCTCCTGGATCCTCAGTTTCTCCGTTTCCACTTTTTTTCTGACTGTCTAAACATTCTGAAAGCTTTTCCCCTGCATTCTCACTTTAGTCTATTGTACTTGGGCTTCCAATCCACTGACCCACTAAGGCAGCTCCTCCTGAGGTCACTAGTGACCTTATCACTGTTAAAACCAACCTCACATTTCATGCCTTATCTTGGATAACCTCTAAGGAGCACTTAGCACCCCACCCCCCTCCACCACCACTTCCTTTTAAAAAGTTTTTGAGGGGGTACTGGGGATTGGGCCCAGGGGCACTCCACCACTATGCTATACCCCCAGCCCTTTTTTATTTTTTTATTTTGAAATAGAGTCATACTAAGTTACCACACAGTGGCCTCAAACATGCAATCCTCCTGTCTCAGCCTCCCAAATACTGGGATTACAAACTGTCACCACCACAGCTGGCTTGTTAACCATCTTAAGAGGTGGAGTCATGCCTTCTTCTTTCTCCATGCTTCCCTCCATATATAGTCTTAGATGGTCTCTGCAGAGAGTTCTTACCAGAGTTGCACAATTAGTAACCAGAGCCAAACAAGAATTTGTGCTCAGTGCTCCAGCCAAATCTGGAACTTATTTTCTAGGCTATGAGGGCAAAGATTTTTTTCTATTTTTATTTTTTTAACAAATAGGATGAAAAAGGGAGCAAGGGTCATGAGGCAAAGTCAGGGAGCAACTCACCTTTACACTGCAAACCCTGCCGCAAGAGGCCCCAGAGCAAGGACCCGCAGTGGTCACAGAAGGTGGGGACCTTGTAGTTGTGGATCCCAAACTTGTGGGGCATGTTGACGCTGAACCGCTGTGAGCCCACCTACAGGAATAGCAAAACACAGTTAGTGCCCAGCTCCTTTATGCCCCAGAGGGCTGATCACTGAGAATCTTACAGAACTTCTTCAGTAGGCTTCTGCTTGGCTCCAAGAAACAAGGTGAAGAGAGCCTTCCTCATGGCCCAGCCTTGGCTCCTGGTGCTCTTAGCACACTGTGTGTCTGCAAAGCTGCTTTGTGCATGGAAGCCTCGCCCAGGCAAAGGGGTTTTGAGCAACTGAAAGGTGGACGCAGGAGCCTGTAAAGCAGCATGTGAAACCCGCTCAGTATCGTAAAGACCGTAGTCATCAGTTAGGACAAACAATAGTTATAACGAAGATGGTCACTAGGGTATTGGTGCTGACCACATCCCAGCCCCATTATCTCAGTTCAATCAGTGAGCCCGAGTTCACTGATGAGGTAATCAGGGCACAGTGAGACTGAGAAACATGCCTTAAAGCTGATGAGAGGCAAAGACAGGCTACATCCCTACGAGTCTGAGTTCAGAGTTCAGAGTTCAGGCTCTTGCCCACTCTGCTGCCACTTCCACAGTACCGAAAAGGAGAAGGCAGCAGGATAGAAAGGGGAAGATGTGGGGCAGGAGTCCAGGTGTCTGATCAAAGGGCCTGGGTCTGTCACAAGCCAACTATGAGGTCCCAGGCAGATTTCCTGATTTCTTGGGGCCTTAGATTTCTCATTTTGCAAATTCAGATGGCTACCTTGTCCTGCCTAATGGTACAAGATTTGCAGGATCAGAGTGGTAGCAGGGTTGGAAGAAGTGGGACAAGTAAAGTGCTCTAGAAAAGAAAGGATCACCTATTCAGCTGGCCTCCCTGCGTCTTTTCTGCTCCTCCACAGAGCTGCTCTCTGCCTGTGTCTATTGGAGCAGCCACAGCACCCAGCCTCTCTTGAACCGGGCTAGAGACCATCACCTGCGACAGGGGTGGACTGGGGAAGAAATCACTCTTCCAATTCTGGGAATCAGGGAGAGGAAAGAAGCTGTGCCTTGGCTCACTGGCTAACTGCTGAGTGAAAGGCCCTGGTGCAGACCCAGGAGGGGAGAGATGAGAGCTGGACACAACATGGACCCTAACACAGACTTGAAGGCATGATAGCAATCTTAAAAGTGCTCTGCCACCCGGCTCCCAGGAGTGATGGCCCTTCCACAGGGTCCCTGCTTGGGATGCACAGGCTACCAATTAGGATCTTGCCTGGACACAAGATTTCCAGATCTACTGAGAACAATTGTATCCACCCCACTTTAGATTCATGGCTTAGGTGTGTCCATGTATCAACCCTACATGTGCCTTTCTGACCCCTCAGCATGGGTGAGGTCGCTGTGCCCACTCTATTCTTATAATCCTGAAAACATGGTGGACCTGTACTGAGAACAGAAGCTGGTCTCCCAGGGAGAGCCCCACAGGGATATGAATGACAGACTAAGGTGAAGAAGCAAGGAAGCTGTCCCAGGTGACCAGGAGATCAGTGTGGGGTTGGAAAGAGCTATGTGGCCCTTGGGACCAGTAAGGACTCTGAGGTATCAGAGAATGGTGGGAAGGATGAGGAGCACACCCAAGAGCATGCCACTGACTTAGATGAATGGAGAAGCAAGCACCAAGGCCACATGTGTGCAGGTGGATGAGTGGGTGTGCACCCACACATCACTGCTGCAGAAGACACAAGGGGTGAGCGGGACTCACAGAGACAACAGATAGGCAGAAATAACGGTAACATTCAAAAACAGAAGAATGAAAGGAAGTGACACAAAGAGACAGCACTCCTCGGTTACCACACCTAGAACTACAGGAAGGGTTTGGGTCCCAAGTACTAACATAAGACAGGAAAAGTGACTGGCTGTATGCTTGCGGCAAAACACCCAAGGAGCCCAGCAGCAGGGCGCTTTCTGATAGAAGGGAGGACATTCAAGGCGTAGTGCTTGGAGCTATGTGTATTTGTGGTGTGTATGTATACAGATGTGTGTGCACATGCATCACCCTGAAGGTGGCTGCACAAAGGAGTGAACTCCAAGAGGTTGGGGTCCAGTGGGCAGCACTTGGCAGAGGGCACAACTATCAGCCTGCTGGGTCAGATACACTAATGCTGAAGGAGACTGGCCTCCGGAAGCACCAGAGGGTGGTGGGGACACCAGAGTGGGCAATCATCTCCTCCAAGCTAAGAAACCCAGACCCTCCCCTTCCTCAATCTCTGGAAGTCTGTCCTTTTGACACATGCCAAATTTGGGATCACACTCAATGGAGACTTTCCATGGCTCAATCTGTTGGGAAAGAGGAAAATCTATATGGCAGATTATGTGGGTACTGTGCATGTCAAGTCTCAACCCTCTAACCCACATGGCATGGGCTCTTGTGGGACTTTTCCCTCCAAGGAAGCCAGGAAAAGCTTCCCAGGTGATGAGACTTGTGAGACCATTGAGGGTAAGATTTGTGTGTTCTTTGCTCTATGGGCTGTAGCACAATGCCTGCCATATAGGAAGTGCCCAGCCAACAGTTAGTGGAAGGAAGGAAGGAAGGAAGGAAGGAAGGAAGGAAGGAAGGAAGGAAGGCAGGCAGGCAGCAGGCAAGCCATCTCCTTTCATTTCCTTGTGAAAGTAACGAGCATAACAATGCACTTGGGTTATGATCCCAGACCAGGAGTCAGGAGACCCAGGTGTGGGCCTGCATTTTAACCAAGTCAAGAGGCCCCCTGAAAACCACCAAAGTGCTTAAAGCTCAGTCTAACCTTCAGAGGCACAGCAAAGACTCAAGTCTCAGCCAGACCCCTGCTGCTTTCTAGAGATGGTATGAACGCAAAAGGAGATAGTGAATGAGAAATGTCTTATAATGTAAAGATACTATTTGAATTATTTTTAAAAAGTAGGTAGAAGGTCTCCATAGTCATTCCTTTTGGAAGCCAATTTATAAACCCACCTGATTCTAAATCCAGCTGATTATAAGTCTACCCAGGGCCTCTCTCTGACCCCTGAATCTAGTGACCTGTGATTATACAGTATTTATTTCACCTAGAATTAAAAGCATGCCTTTCAATTCAATTGTTATGAACACAAATAACATGTGCACCCACCACCTGTCTTCTCCCTTAAAAATGCTTTTTAATCTATTGTTGGTATCATCATTCTTCCACTCGCTTAGTTAGAGGAAACCTGGCTCTTTTACTGAATGTTCATGCCTTCTCACCCCTAGCAACCTCCCGAAATCCAGTCTGACACAAGTTTCTAAGATTAAGAGACAACATAATACAGTGTTCATGAGCTCAAATTCTAGAACAGATCACCTGGATTTGAAGGTGGCTATTTCACATACGAGCTGTGTGACTTGGGGCAAGTCAATTTGACTTCTCTGTGCTTCTAGTCTAAGATGAAGATGATAACAACATAGACACCATTAAGGTTATTAGGGGATTAAATAACCTATGTCAAGCACATATGTCAAGCCACGGTAAGTGCCCAGTGAACGTTGACTATTGTCATCAGTGTGGTTTTTTCTGCCTCCTGAGTATCCCTTGGCTGGTTCATTCCACTCCACTTCCCCATTCACCTCATTGAAGATAAGGTTCCTTCTGTGTGTGATGTTTCTATCTCTACTTACTATCTGCAAGGAGCCATGGACACATCACTTAGCTGCTCCAGTGCTCCAATGGGATAATGAAATAAAGGAATTCACATTTTCCTTGTGGGCTTTGGCTTTGGGATCTGCCTGATCTTGGAATAATAGCTATGGGGATCGAACTGACTTGGAGCTGTGCTCATTCCATAAATTGTGCCTAACGCCAGAAGACTGTAGACAACTCCCTTCAATTCTGATCAACACAATGAAGGCAGCAGGATCTCAGAGAGATAAGGGGTTCTTGGGGACCAAATTGGAGGCAGCAAAGGGAGGGGATGAAAGGGAAGACAGCCGAGAATTCCAGAGTTGTAAATATTTACCTCATCAGGGGTTTCCTGTTTCTTTAATCCAGCACACTTTGTAATTATGAGCTCATGGCATCGCTTGTGGACAACACAGGTGCAAACTGCAAACAGAAAAAAAAATAGGAAGGCTGAGTGACAGGTGGAGGAAGAAAGTTTTCATGCTGAGATTGAATCGGGTCTGGGGGTTGGAGGGGTCCTGCCACTAAGTCTTAATTATTTTTTCTGTGTATGGTACTGTGGATTGAATCCAGAGTCATTCTACCAGTGAGCTATACCCCCAGCCCTTTTTAATTTTTATTTAGAAACAGGGTCTCCTTAAGTTACCTAGTGCTGGGTTTGAACCTGGGATCCTCCTGTCTCAGCCTCCCAAGTACTGGGATTATAGGTGTGCAACACCATGCCTGGCTACAATAAGTCTTAATTTAATACCTTCCTTAAAGCCCTTTATGCAGTTATTTCAAAACACTTTGCTACCAGAACCAGTAAGGTTTCCTAAGGGCCTCAGAGAAGAATGAAATAGTTATGTCCAGAGGGTGTTGGCAGTTTTCTTGAGTTCTAAGAGTACTGATCAAGTTTCCTGCTGTAATTTGCCAAGGTTGGGGCCAGCTTACTTCCCACCCTTCCTATGGAGCCTTCTCTATGAAAGGTGCTGTATCGCCTCCCATGTTCCAGAGTCACCACAGGGCTGCTGATATTAGAAGGAAGACCACAGAAGGTGGCGCAGAGGTTCTTGGGTTTTTTAAAAAAAATCAGGCTGTGCCCTCACATGCCAAGCTTTCAAATTTCTTTTGAATTTAATATGTCCACAAGAAGTGGCCTGAGGCTATCTGTAGGATCATGAGGCAGCGTGGGCAACTGGTGACTGAAGGGGTAAGTAACTGATTGTACACATACTACCCCAAAGACATGGCAACCTCCAACAGAACCTACTGGAGTTCCTCCAAGGGTGAGACCCAAGTTGGGTGCTGGTGAAGAGAGGGAAGGGACTCCCTGCTCTCACCATGCAGAAGCCTCGGCAGGAGCAGGTCCCACCTCTGGATCTGTACAATTTAACCTCCTATTTGTAGTTAATTCACTGAGAAAAATAATGTTTAATACCTTCAGGTGAGCTTTAAAATTTTAAAAGGTTAACAATTCCATGATAGAGATTAAAAAAGAGAATTGTCAAGGACCCTTCAGTGATATTGTCTAAATCAAGCAGGCGAGGAAGCTCCTTTGGGGAGCAAGAGAAGAGGCAGCTGACAGGATGCACCAAACAGGAGCAGGACAAGTGTGACTTCTGCAGAGCCACTAATTGAAGCCTTATGTCTCACTAGGAAAGATCAAAGTGCTATCTGCTACTGCTGGCAAGAAAATTCTAGAGGACCGAGGGTTTTCTGGAGTGCTGGCAGATAGTTGGTGCCTTCAAAGTACCTCCCATGAATATACATGGTAGTAACAGCCAGACAGGGACAAAGGAAGCAAGGTCCCACTTCTTGTAAAGGGAAGAGAAGTGTGTAAACTGTAGAGAGCCTCTAACTGCCATCAAAAGTATGGCTGGCACATGCCTCCCACAAGTAGGAGTGACCTGGCCTATCTGTGGGCCTCCAAACACTCAGTTCATAAAGTAGCTCTTACCTTGACATTGGTATCCCTGCTTTCCTATGACACCCCTGAAAAGCAGAATACAATCCTTTAAGAACATGAAATTTTACTAGGTCAAAAAAACAAAAACACACACAGTCACCTGACTGTGGTCACCACCCTCCTATGCCAACTGCCATAGAGTCTGCAAGTACGGCTTCACTCCCACTTGCAGGGACTTCCAAGGCTTCCTGCCAGAAGCCACAGGGTGCGTCCTAGCCCTTGGAGCAGGTGCAAGGTTTATTGGCACCAGGGCTTGGTTTCCTGTACAGACAGCAATGCTAAGGAGGTGGCAGTGTTCTGGAAAGCTATAGTGACCCTGCTCACTATAGGGATAGGGCTGGGCAGTTCAAAATTCCCCTCCTCATGGACAAAATGGATAAAACAGACATCCCTGGCCTCCCGGCAGGAGGCCTCTGATCTGCTCTGAGGACTCTGATTATGGAGCTGGGCTGTGCTGACAGGCATATTTCTTGAGCATGCCAAGACCACCATGGGTTCCTGGAAGTCTATGGTCAGGTCTGGGGGCTTAATGTATTGTTTAGGCAAAGGCTGATATTAAAGGTTCCTTCTATGGTCAGGAGGGCAGGGTTGGAAGTCAATACAGAAATAGAAAAAAAATCAAACCAATCTTTTCTTATTCCTGTCCTCAATATACCCATAAGAGTTGGTCGGGAGACCCCTATGGTTGCCAGCCCAGTGGGAGGAGCCAGAAGTCATTTGGGTCACAACCCTGGAAACCTAGGTGCAGTGGTGTCCACCATAGGCTTAGGGGAGACCTCAGCCTTGAGACCAACCATCGATTCATTAGTGAAATACAGATGATGGGGGTCTGATGGTGAGTCGGTACTGGGGGTTGGGAGGTGCTGCTTCAGGTGGGTGTACTCTGAGTTGTGTCATCTCAGCTGTCCACGTCAACCTCAGTGGCTTGTTCTATAACACCATGAGGGTAAGATGAGTGACTCCTAGATACCTCAGGAACCCAGAGGGGCCTCAGAGTCCAATTCGGATATCCCCTGGCTGGGAAACTGGGCCTCACTTGCTCTCCCCACTGGCTACAAGTGTGTTAGCCACCTCTGCACCAGCTTTGAAGACCTCAGAAAACTTTCCAGAAACACTGGTGGTATGTTGTGAAAAGCATGAACCTTAAAGTCAGGCTAATCAGGCTAGCCTGGGGTGGAACCATGCCTCTGACACTTCTGGCTTGTGGCCATTTCTGAGCATTAGCATTGTTAGTGGAATGGGGTTAATATTCCATAGTCCATAGGAGGGTGGGGAGATTTAATTAGATATCTCCAGTGCCTAAGAAAGGACCTGGCACGAGATAATCATTAAAGTTCCTCCTCCAACCCCAAGACCAAAGCCCTTTATCCTCCTCCACCATTCAAAAGGCCTACGGCCTGCTCTCCATGCCTATCAAAATCACAATGGTAGAAGGAGAAACGCCACCACCCCCAGATGGCCTTCCCAGACCACTGCAAATACTGCTGGGCCCTCACGCCTTTTATATCTCAGTATCCTGGCAACATCAGGGTGAGAACACTTCCTGAGAACTGCTTTATATCACAGAGATCTGCAACCAAATATTTTTCCATTTCATTATGGAAAAATTCAAATACTTATTTTAAAGTAGAGTGATGACTATATCAGGCCCTCATGTACCCATTGCCCAGCTCCAACTATTGATACACAACCAATCCTATCATCTCTACCCCAGGCCCTTCTCCCCTCCTCCCAGGAGTATTCTTTTTAACAAGTTCCAGATATCATAGTTCATTTGTAAATAATTCAGCTGTCTCTCTAAAAGACGAGAATCTTTTAAAAACACAACCATACTATTCTTACTGGTTGTGAAATCTTAATTCCTTAAATAGGAAATGATCCTACGTATAAAGTCACTAGGAACCGCAGTTTCTTCTTTCCATTTATTCCCCCCATGCTCTACACACACAAACCCTTCAGAAAAGTCTTCTGAAATCAGATAAGGAAAAAATAAAGCACAATAATGCTGCTTAGTAGTTTTTATTTTTATTTCTTTCAATATATACACTTAAATTTATTTTTATCAGAAACTTACTATTTTTCAATTCCAGTTAAAGTTCAAAATCTTAGAAACTCTTCTACAACCCATTTTATTAAAGGAAATCTCCACCATCATTATCAAACCCTTCAAGGCTTTTGTTAGCTCTGTATTGTGATAAGATTCAAGGAAGGCAATACTCTTTCCTTATTGAGGCATATCTTTTAAACTTTAAAATCAGAATACTAAAAAGATATCAAAATTACTCAATGGAATCATCCTCCAAAGTTCATACTTAATAAACAGCACACTTAGATTTTTATTTTAGAAATTCCTCCTTCATTTCAGATTAAAATACAATGATTCTGTCTGGAAGAAAATCATTACCTCGCCATTGTTAATTTTCATAATAAAATATCCTCTTTTATTTACATCAACACTTTTTTTTCCAGTACTTGGGATTGAACCCAGGGGCACTCTAACACTGAGCTACACCCACAGTCATGTTTATGTTTTATTTTGAAACTTGCTAAGTTGACCAGGCTAACCTTCAACTTTCGAGCCGCCTGCCTCAACCTCCTGAGTAGCTGCGATTACAGATGTGCACCACCACATCTGGCTTTACATTGGCACTTTTAAAATTAAATTTATAATCTCCCATCCCACATTCATCTTCCTGCCACAGCAAAGTCATAATTAGAGGTCCTGGGGGATGCAGGAGACTTACCAGATGAAATCTCTGCAATGGGAACAGTAGGTGGGCTGCCGAAGGTAGGTGGCCATGAACTTGTGGCCGTTGACCTGGTGGACCCTGCGCCTGACGGCCCCCTGCCGCTTTCTCGGCCGCATGCGCTCCCTGAACACACGCTCTTCATTGTCTTTAGGGGCTGAGGAAGCACAAGAGCAGAGAAGAAAACAGAATATGGGTTAGTGCACCTTACTGTGGACTTCTGTTGCAGAGCTACCCACCCTTGGGTGAGCGGAGTGGGGCAGTGTGGGAGGCAGCCTTCATGCCTGCAGAGGGACTCCAGGATCTGAAGAGTCTGTGGGAGTAAAGACCCAGAACACACATCTTCCCATTGTGTCTATATCTACCTGCAGCCTCAGAGTCCATCCCAACCTGAATTCTGCTTCTCATACATCCCGTTCCTCCTCACCCCAGCCGCACATTTCAAGGGTCTGGTGTTAAAATGTTCAATGTTCAAATATTATCTCAACCTCTGAACAGTGTGACCTCGGACAGACGTTTCCCTACTCTGAGCCCCCGAGTACATCTCCCTCAGTAAACCAAGATCACAGTGGCTGGGAGAAGCCAATGGAATGAATCCTCCTTTACCCAGCTGTCTGGTTCAGAGCACTAGCTGCCTAGTAAATCTGGCTTCTTCCTTCTCTCTCATACCCAAACGAGGACAACCAAGAACTTTTTTCCAAAAGTCAAAAGGAGAAGGAAATGTAACACTGTGAAAGCAGATAGCTTCAGAAGGCTCAAACCACAGCACCCCATTGGAGGCGAAAGGGCCTTATTTCTTCCTCCCCTCCACCTCTGAGGTTGCCCTGAGCCTAAGAATGACTTGCAAGGGGACTAATAGATGACAACAACAAAATAATAATGATTGTCACGGATTCCATGTTTGTATTACCCCCAAAATTTATATGGTGAAGTTCAAACCCCTAGTGTGATAGTATTTGGAAATGGGCCCTTTGGGATATAATTAGGGTTGAATGAAGTCATCAGAGTGAGATCTTCTCATGGTGGGATAAGTGTCCTTATAAGAAGAGGAAGAGACCAACTTGGAGAGTTACTCTCTGCCCCATGAGCACACGCGAGAAGGCAGCCATGTGCAAACTGGAGGAGGTCCCTCACTGGAACCAGAACATGCAGGCACTCTGATCTCAGGCTTCCATCCTCTAGAACTCTGAGAAATCAATGCTCAGCCGGAGCTAAGGCAGTGGTAATGGCTAAGGTGCCATGAAAACTCACCCTGCAGCTGCTATGCTAGGTGTGTCACCTATAGTGACTCACTGGATCCTCACAACACTACTTGAAAGGTGCTATTATCTCCACTGTGTGTACAGGTGTGCCCACTGAAGAATGGAGAGTGTAACTAATTCACTCCTGTTAACACACCTTCTATGTGGTGGAGCCCAGGTTCTAGACCAGAGAGTGGGAGAGCAGCTGGCATTCCACTGTCCACAACTGCTGAGGGACAGCCCACACTCCCTGCCACAAGTCCCCAAAACTCTCACCTCAGTGGCTCTCATTATAGAAAGAGTGGAGCTGCCTGTGTCTTCCCCAGAGGACAGAGTGGACAGGTTTTGCATCTCCTGCCAGGTTCCTGGCACCTTCATGCAGGCCATGGCGGGGGGGTCCCTGCATGGCACAATATAGAATATACTGGAAGGATCAGCACCTCTCAAATACCTGCTTCAACAGCCTCTGCCCAACATTCCACCAAAATGGTGTTATTCCTGGGGAAGAAGCCTTACTCCCTTCTGGACCTCTTTGAATATGAGATTCCCTGCAGTGGAGGTCACATGTGTGACACAAATAGCTGTTCAATCAAAGGGCATCTTGTTAGCCCAGAGAGGGCAAGGCAGAGGGAAAGTAAAACTGAGGGAGGAAAATAGCAAAAATGGGACCAAATACCCAGGTGTTCTCAGAGAAAGCAGCAGCCTCCAGGCGAACAGGTAGCTGTTTGCTGAGAACTAGCACTCCTAGGCTGCAGCTCCAGCAGACTTAGATGGCCCAGGCAAGGTCTGCTCGATGACCCTGCTTCCTACCCCCATATCCTGCCTGTGTTTCCTTTGTACCTGGTGTTTATTGTTTCAAAGGGTCTCTAAACTCACTACCTATGGGGTATAGGAAGCCCATCACCCCCTATCCTGCCATAACCTATGGACCTCAACCCACTGACCGAAGTCCCATAGGAAGATAGACCCCTGGTGCTTTAACAGAGATACATCTATAAACACACACACACACACACACACACACACACACTCACACACACACACACTTTTTCCACAGAAGCATAACAATCAGTTTGGCAATTATAGGTGATTTTTATTTCCCTTTCATACTTTCACTCTATTTAGAATGCTCTATTTTTATAAGCAAGAAGAAGATGTGATTACTAAAAGTCCAATCTATTCAGTAGCCCTCACTTACTACAAATACAATCTATAAAAACCCAGTCTGAAAAACTCATTCCTGAGCATTGCAGACTAGGAGATGCATTTTATAAAAAGCATCTTTCACAGAGCTCACCACAGAATACATTTTAAGCAGTAAGTCAGCCCCTAATGGATTTAAGATACAATCTGATTTGCAAATTTACTAGTTGTTTGCATTCTGGAAAACTCTATTTTTGGTTAAAATGGTGATGAGTCTAATCTAATTTTCTCAAAAATATGCTGTCCTAATTGTGGCTGGAGTCTTCCCTGAGAGTGTAATTCTCAATTTTTATAGAAATGACCAGCAATGAAATCAAACCTTCTGAACTGTGTTTATACTGGTTTAACAGTGCAGTATAACCACTGATGAATTCAACTGCATTTACTTTTAAGGACCTCTTGACTCATGGGGGGGGGTGATGTTTAAACTTGGGAGGGGTATCTGTGCAGGTTAGGCAGAGAGCCAAGGGTAACTCTTCTAAAGTTGGATCTCTCTTTGTAGAACTTCCACCAAAGGTTTCTATTACTCTGGCCCCAGAGCACATCTATACTATCTTTCCAGTCAGATTTTATGTCAAAGATGGGGAAACAGAAAACAACAGATCCTAACATGGGTAAACTTGATATTCCAGATGAGACCTGTATGGGGAGTTACACATAGGAAACAGGAGAGAGAGGTTTGCAGCCCACAGATGGTGAAAACACATCTAGTCGACATTCCTCTGCCCAGGGAGGCCAAGGGGCAGGCTAGAAACACACTCAGCACTGTCACTGACAGGGAAGGAAGCAGCCCACTCTTTGTGGAAGAAGCCACGGGTTTCCTCTGCCACCCCCTCCCCAGCATCTCCTTGCTGGGTCCTGGAACCCATCACCAGCAACAGACATCTTCAGCATTTCCCACTGCTATGAAGGGTTTCTCTTAAAATGCAGCTCCCACTATGCCTGGATTTATTTCTGGACTTTCTATTCTGTTCCATCAGTCTATATGTCTGCTTTCATGCAAATACCATACTGTTTTGGTTACTAAAGCTTTGTAACATATTTTGAAATTAGAAAGTATAATGCCTCTAGCTTTGATCTTCTTGCTCAGAATTGCTTTATATATCTAGTCTTTTGCAGTTCTATATGAATTTTAGGATCATATTTTTCTGTATCTGTAAAAATGGCTTTGAAATGTGGATAGGAGTTATATTGAATGTGTAGATCACTTTGGGAAATCTGGACATTTTAGCAACATATTAATATTGTTGACTCTTCTAAATCATGAAGAATCAACTGATTTTCAACAAGGGTGCCAAGAACTAATAGTGGGAAAAGGATAATCTCTTCAGTAAACAGTGTTGTGAACACTGGATATCCACATGCAAAAAGTAAAATTGGACACTTATCCTATACCATACCATTCACAAACATCATCTCAAAATGGATTAAAGACATAAAGACCCCAAATCAAAAGGCTCCAAGAAAACACAGGAGAAATGCTTCTTGGTATTGTTCTTTATAATGATTTCTTGGACATGATACCAAAAGGCTAAAAAAAGCAAAAATAGACAGCTAGGGCTATATCAAACTAAAAGATGTTTGCACAGCAAAGGATACCATCAACAGAATGAAAAGGCAGCCTACGGAATGGGAAAAAATACTTGCAAGCTATATATCTGATAAAAGGCTAATATCCAAAACATACATGGAACATCTACAATTCAATAGAAAAAAAACCCCAAATAATCCAATTTATGAACAGGAAGAGGAAGTGAACATTTCTCCAAATAAGAAATACAAATATCCAACATGTATATGAAAAGATGCTAATCATCACTATCAAGGCAATGCATGTCAACACTATAATGAGATATAAATTCAGATCCATGAGGTTGGTTACTACTCAAAAAAAAAAAACCCACAAAAGATGAGTGTTGGCAAGAATGAGGGTAAACAGGAATCCATTTACACTATAGGTGGGACTGTAAATTAATATAACTACTGTGGAAAACAGTATGAAGGTCCCTAAAAAAAAGAAAGACTAAAAATAGAGCTACTATATAGTCCAGCACCCCCACTTCTGGGTATATCTCCAAAGGAATTGAAATCAGGATCTTGAAGAGATACCTATACTCTCATGTTTGCTGAGCATTATTCACAATAACTGAGATACAGAAGCAACCTAAATTTCCAGTGATGGATGAAAGGAACTGTGGTACATACACAAATGGAGTATTATTAAGTCATAAAAAGAAGAAAATCCTTCCATTTGGGACGACATGCAAGAACCTGGAGGACATTATGCTAAGTAAAATAAACAAATCACAGGACACATACTACATAATACCGCTTATATGAAGAATCTAAAATAGTAGAACTCTCCAGGCATGGTGGTGCATACCTGTAATCCCAGTACTTGGGAGGCTAAGACAGGAGGATCACAAGTTCAAGGCCAGCCTCAGAAACTTAGCAATACCCAGTTTCAAAATAAAAATAAATAAATAAGGGCTGGCAGTGAAGCTCAGAGTTAGAGGGCCCCCAGGTTCAATCCCCAGTACCACACACAAAAATGAACAAAATAGTAAAACTCACAGAAGCAGAGAGTAGAATGGTGGTTACCAGGGCTTGGGGGAAAAAGGAATCAGGGTACCACAATAAGGGTAGTATTAATCAAAGGATGCCAAGTTTTAGTTATACTAGTAAGACTATTGTACAGCATAGTCCCTATAATTAACAATATTGTATTATATACTTAAAATTTGCTAAAAGGGAGGATCTGATGTTAAGTGTTATCACAAAAATAAATGAAGTAAAAATAAAATGCAGCTCCCATGGTAGGAGTAGTATATCATGTGCATGATGTGAGTGTGAGAGAATAGGTATACAAATGCAGGTATATACATATGCATATTTGGAAAATATATTACATATTGTATACTATGTGTAATTTACATAAAAGTATATACTGATCTATAATATAGCATGTATTATATATAATCTATATGATATACAATCTGCTGAACCGTTTGACAGTTGCAACCATAGTGACATTTCACCCCAAATACTTCAACCTTTATCTCTTAAGAACAAAGACATTCTCCTATATGAGTACAATATCAAAATCAAGAAATTTAATACTGATATGGCATTATCAACATATTCTTCATATTTAACTTCTCCCATTGTTCCTAAAATATCCCTTATAGTTTTTAACATTTTAACCCAGGAGTTAATCAGAGATCTTTCCTCACATTTGCTTGCCAGATCTCTTCAGTTTCCTTAGTCTAGAAGTTCCTTTTTCCTGTTCTACAATATATTTATGAAGTCTTATAGGTTGTTCCCCAACCTGAATTTGCTTGTTTCCTCCCAAATGATTTTAGATTAAATAGAAAGAATACCATACAGGTCTCTGTATCAACAAATTCAAATATATCCATCAAGGTTCTTACAGATAACCATGTAAATGATATGAACATAAAATGTATAGAAGGAGAAATGTTAAGTATTCTTACTAGCAATCTTAAAAATGCAAAACAGAGCCAACTTGACTTACCACTGACATAACATTTAATACCTAGTAAAGCAACGAATTTATTTCAAAATGACATTATCCACCATTGGCAAGCTACTAGGAAACCAATTTATTCCTTCACTGCTGGAGGTGGTGCCAGTTGACATACATTTTCAAGAAAGCAATATTACAATACATAGCAAACACTATAAAGAGATCCACATTCTTTGATTTGGAAATTCCTTAGGAATTAATTTAAAGTCAGTAATTAAACAGAAACTAAAACATATGTGTATTCATAACTTATAGATGTTCCCCTTTGCATATCTATGTTAGCCAACAAGTAGAAATAACTTGTCTAACATTAGAAGTGTGGTCTAATAACATAATTATATTACATCTAGAGTGAGGTAAAATTGTGAGGGAAGCCCAGAGCAGTAGGGAAATGTGGTACAGCACTGTGAAAACAGGATGCCCAAGAGCACAACCCTACATAAATATATTTGCAAGTTGAAGGTAACATAAAAGAATTATGCTGCAGAATAATGATGGGATTATGTGTTTGGATATTTTTAGGCTGTTCTCTAGTGCTCTCTGGTGACTTTTCAAAGTTTGCTCTCTACCAGAAGCAGGCTTCCCCATGCTGCAGGAGTGGGGGCTCCCTGGCATGGAGAGGAGTAGAGGTGCCAAAGGTTGCTGTGGAAAGCAGGAGAGATGACAAACTTCATCAGCTTCCCAGCCGCCTGTGGATCTGCACTAAGTGAACAGCCAGGCCCATCCGGCAGCCGGTTACCAGATCCGCCCTACACCTCTCTCTGGAGGATGCTTGTTGCTGTCACTGAATGCACTCAGCCATGCGCAGTTGGTGTGACTGTTCATTTGCCTCGGACTTTGAGGCAAAGCCAAGGTTGGCTGACCTCCCAGAGGACCCATCCAGCTCTTTGCGACTCCTTATCCTATGGCTGTATCTGCTACATAGCAGAACCGGTGACCCTGAGCTGGGGACAGACCAATGAAAAGCTGGATATATTTTACTAAACTTTCTATGGAAACAGAAATCCTGACTGGTCATATATAAAGACAAGAGTTTGCAAAAGGCATAAAGCTGAGCAGAAATGTCCTCTGAAGCAACTACAAGATCTGCAGCAACCCCAACCTCCAACAGCATTTGGAACAAGCCATGTTTTCTATTTCCTTCAATTAGTCTATAAACTTCAAACTCCTAGAACTTTTACACCAATGAATATTTAAGAGCCCTGATGTTAGGAAGAATATATGACAGGTTGCAGGCAGGTGGCGGAAACAGCAAAAAGGAATCTGCACCCTGCATTTATTATTGTTTATCTAACCTCACCTGGTCCCTTTTCCTTAGGGATGAAACTTCTCAGTCTAGACCAGAGGAACACTAGAAGATGCAGAGAGGTGGCCTCTGGCCCTAAGCCCTACACCACCTTCTCTGGCCAGTCTGGTCACTGAAGGCTTCACTGTTCCATCATCAATCTCCCGTACCAGCTTCATGTCTATGTGCACAAAAAGGGAGCCGACATTACCCCCACACAAGGTCAACCTGACCTTCTCAGGATGCCTTTCAGTTTAAGAAAATCCAGCAGGGATTTCTAATTAGTCTCAGGTTCATAAACTCCTGGAGGCCAGGACTTCCTTCCAAGGTACTTGTAGCCAAGGGCTATGAAACTCAAAGGCCAACTTTGCCCAGACTAGACCCACCAATAGGCCAGGCTGGCCACCTCTGGGCACCATTGGCCACCTACTCTCTGTGTTCAGAGTGCAGAGTTCTTTCCACAAGAGGGTGAGCTGGGGGCTCTTCCTTGTTCTGAGTTCCCTCTTTGACTCTTACTTCTGCAATATGGTTCAACTTAGGTGTTAAGGAGGCAGGACAAGTTTTGCCTTTGCTCCAAACTTGCTTTACATCCTTGAACAAGTCATTTAATCTTTTTGGGCCTCTGTTTTCTTATCTATCAAGAGGGGGAAATGCTAGGGCTCAACCCAGACTCTGAGCTGGCGGGGGCAGAATTGAGCCACGTTAGAGCTTGGCCTCTGGGGAGTTTAATTTTGCCTTTTAATATTTCTCTGGTTTGACTTTATAGACTTGTTGGTAAAAAAAAAAAAAATGGAAAGTCAATGGAAGAAAACCAAGGTACTAAAAAAAAATCAAAGCAGCAGTGCTTTTATTTTTTATTTTCCATGAGAAAAATAGGTCATAATAGTTTCAAGTGAAATAAATGCTTCATGACAGTAGTTTTAAATATCAAGTAAATATTTATGTGATGCTGAAGAGTACATCCTACATGCTGCACTCTCACAATACATTAAGAAAAATTTCATGTTCAAAACAGGAAAGAGGAAACAGCGATTAATTCCTTCAGAGAGATGGTCCTAGGTTATCTGCATCTTCCCGGGCTCACACAATGTACATCAGAAGCGTCAGAGAGCGGAGTCTTGAGATTGTTTGCATGTTTGATTTGGTGTGTAATCTAATCAGAAGAACACTGGTGGCATTTCAAGATTAGCATCTCAAATTTAATATAAACCATTTTCTTCTTCCTCTTCTTTCCTTTCTGAATGACCTCTGCTGTGCTCATGGCAGAGCTTGTGCTCTGACCAGATAGGAGGACAAAACAACTTTGTGCTTTATAGGAAAAAAAAAAACCCGTGAAGACACTGCATATCCATAGGGCAGCGCCAGTGCAGATGGAGGTAACAATGGGAGAAGTGGCGCAGGCACCCCAGTCCCTCCACTGGCACTTGCTGGTGCCAGGGAGAACAGAGAGAAGCACTAGGGATAGGGATTTCACTTAAGCAGGAAGTCTGCTTGCCTGAAGTTTAGGTAGATTCATTCATTCATTCATCCCCTCCTCTAGCCATTCAGTTATACATTGGAATCACAGCGGAGCATCTGGTGCCCAAGGAACGTCACAAGCCCAGGAGGAAGTCACAGAGCAAAACACCCTCCCCACAGACCTGCCAGAAGCTCAAAGCAGGCTCCTGGCCCAGGAAATCTGCCAAATGAGACAGCAGCCAAGGGAGGGGCCAGAGTCCCTGCAGTGCCGGTGATGTCCAGGACCAACCACAGGAAACTGAGCCATGGCTGAAGTCTTGGGCACCTGAGCACTGTGAGGTTTACATGCGACGGGCTCCGGTCCTGCCCGTTGTTTGTGTTTAGGAAACAGCATTAAAACCTGCCTCTGGATCAGCGGTCCCAGTCTTCACCAGGTGTCTGTCTGTCCCCAGGAGCTAGCTGGCAGTTATGTGTGTGTGTGGGGGGGGGGATAGTGGTGGGGGATCAATGCCGAGTGAGGTCTGACATCTCCTCCTCCCTCAAATAAACAGCAAGCCTTGTAATGTCATGGGTACTGAAGATGAAAAGGCTATGGGATTATTTACTGAGAAGCCCACGCCCTTCCAGTGTTGTTTATAACAGTCATTCCAATCATCCAGTCCGAGCAAAGAAGAGTTCATGGAAGGGTGAAGCAGAGTGAGCTAGAAACCACAGCCTGTCGTGCCCAGGTGGCCGCTTGCTACCTTGCTGTGCAGAGATGCTTGAAATTAAGCGCCTGTACAAGCTCCCTGAATATCAACAGGAGCTAATTTTTTCTTTTCCCTAAACTACTTCTTTGCTAAGGCAGTTTTGAGCTCTCACTAATTTTAAAGTAAAAATTAAAAAAGAAAAGTCATGGTTTCCCCCAAGGAGATCTGGAGTCCTGGGCAGGGTTCCCATGAAGTTGAACAGGTGGGTATTTCTTACTAGACTACCTGGGAAAGAAGGAATGTTTAAGGGAGCCAGAAGACAAAAAGAAGAAACTAAAAAGCAGTGGAAGAATGGTGAGACAAAGGAGATGGAGAAAGAGAAATAAAGAGAGTGGAAAGAAGAATCTTGTTAAACCACTAAGCCCAGGCTTCTAATTAAATGATCACATACCTTCTGCAAAGTGGAAGGGTTTCTTTTACATAAGACAATCTACTTTCCTTGGGCCTTTGGTTCCTACTGACCAAGATGTGAACTCACCTTCCTTCCACCCTTCCTTGGATTAAACCAGGTCCCCCTCATCTCGGGGCAGGCACTGGGAAGATGGCCTTTCCTTAGGAAGCCTCACATAAGGAGCCAGCTCCAAGATTCTACAGAAACAGGGATGATGGCCAGCGAGTGCTCTGTGGAACTTGTGTACCTCAGGGCAACAAGGAAGAAAGTCCATTCTCCATGTCCGTTACCTCCTCAGTCCTGAGGCTGCAAAGATTAAATATTACCTCCTCCTCCTTCTCCTCCAATGAACATTATCCTAACAGCAATTAGCAAAGCCCTGATAAATTTTATTACTGGAAAATTAGAATTGAGAGGTTAAAAGTGTGTGTGTGTGTGTGTGTGTGTGTGTGTGTGTTTGTGTGTGTGTGTGTGTGAAGGCAGAAGAAATAAAATGAAGTCATGACAGCCTGTTTGTTGTTCTTTCAAATCACTTCTTGAAAAAAAAAAAAAAAACAAGCCGGCGGTGTTGAGGGAGGACCATCCTTCGTCCTGGAGCTGCCCAGGCTTCTCCAGCTAGCAACCCAACCCAGATGAGAAAAGGAGGTTCTTTCTGCATCTACTGTCCAACACACAAGAGCAGGGCAACCATCTTCCCCTCGCACTGGGGAGTTGGTGCTTTTAGAAGGCTCACTCAAGATCCTTTCCCATTATTTGCAGCTCAAGAGAACTCCTCCAGGTGATTTCTGGGTGAGAACCACTTAAAACTCAACATGTCCTTCACCAGAAAAACTTCATGATTGTTCTCAACCTCTCCTTTGCTGGTCAGAATACAAAATGGCTCTGCCACTTTGAAAAGTAGTTTCTTATAAAATCAAATTCAGACTCACTGTACACAACCTAACAACCCCAATTCTATGTATTTATTCAAATGAGATGAAAACTTATGCTCATACAAACACCTATCTGCAAATATTTACAGCAGCTTTATTTATAATCACCAAAAACTGAAATCAATCCAAATGTCCCTCAAATGAGGGATGGAGAAACAAACTGTGTACATTCACACAGTGAACTTCTACTCAGCAACAAAAAGTAATGAATTGTGGATACAGGTAACAAATATAAATCTCAAATGCACCATGCTAAGTGGAGAAAAAAAAAAGCCACAGTCAAAAGGCTATGTACAGACTGTATGATTCTATTTAAATGACATTCTGGAAAAAGTAAAGTTAGAGGCATTGAAGAGGTCCGTGATTCCCAGGGGCTGAGGGTGGGCAAAGGGCTTGACTATGAAAGGGAAAAGATCACAGGAGAATTGGGGGAGGGCATGAAACTATTACACGTTTTGATTATGATAGTGGTTACATAACTATGCATTTAAAATTTGCAAAACCGTATGTTAAAAAGGGTGAATTTTACTGTATGTAATCTGTATTTTTTTTAAAAAAAAAGGAAAAAATAACAAAGGAGGACCTACTACGCTCTTAGTCCTGTGACAGGAGCTACTAGACATTGAAAGCATGGCACTGACGATGGTTTAGAATGAATTTCGATCTGAAACATTTAAGAAGCCAGCCATTGAGGACTCCAGAGAACACACCAGGCTGCCACTGTGAGCTCAAAGAAAGCTGTGGTGCCCACCCACTCAGCAGGTGGCGGTTCCACCTTAACCCCTCCCTCGCCCTTTAACTCTCTCTCAAGCACTCACCACTCCCCCTGGGTTGGTCTCAGAAGCCACGCTTCTTCCCTCCCAGATTCTAATCACATCAGCTTGTTTCCTTCCTTCCTTCCTTCCTTCCTTCCTTCCTTCCTTCCTTCCCTCCCTCCCTCCCTCCCTCCCTCCCTCAGGGACAGATCTTTCTTCCCTCTCCTAATCAAAATCTTTCCCATGTTTTAAGATCTCACATTTCCATGAAAACTTTCCTTTTCAGAGCAGTCCATAGGGATCTCCTCTTCTCTGAACTACTATAGTACTTGGAGTCTTGACTATTCAATTGGATATTCATCCATTAAACATTTAATTATATGCTTTCCGAGTGCTTGATGTGGTGTTCACATTGTTTCCTCGGCTGGATTGTTAGTTACTTTAGGGAAAAAATCTTTGAGGTCTCTCTTGCATCCTTTTCCCCATCCTCGCCCAATACCCTCACTGCTAGTTCTAATCATTATTAATTGAGTGAAATACCAAAGTAGCAACAATAATAGGTAAGAGAAGCAATGTATCAAACACATTGTAATTCACCCATTTATAGCTCAAAATTACTGTGTATTTTTTCCAAGAATACGTTGTGATTAAAATGTCTTTTCACAAAATAAAAGCTGGCCCCAGTTCCAAACTATTTAACAATCCATAAAGGACAATAGCACATAAGTATATATACTTCTCACCATGTAATTGTTTTCAATATAAGATTTCTTTGGTGTTACAGCACGTTGAAATGAGGGCTCCCACCCCCTTTTTAAAAAATATTGATCTAATAGACTTTCTGTATTTATTCTTTCAAGAAGCCAGGCATCTTGAGTTAGCATGCACCCTCTATGGATGCTTCCTATTTTCAGGTGTGCTTATGCTTAAATTAAATAGTTCAATTTAATTAGTCTTTTAATCCTGCAGAACAGAGATGCAAGAACATCACCATGCTAGAATCTCCTGTTACATTTCATTAGATATTCTTTGGTCATCTTAATAGTAAAGGATATGTGGATGACACAATATTGATAAAGAATTATTTGTTTGTGAGGAAATTATCTTCTCTTCAGAAATTTTCCATTTGGCCGTGTGAAGTCTTTTGCCTCAGCGTTGAGTTTTGAGTGATAAGGAAATCATCAACCCACCAGGTTTGGATCTACGAGTGCTTTTTAATAAAATCATGGACACATGTGGATGAATGAGTTTGGAAACTCTTTTCTTCTCTGCCAACAACCAGTGGAGCCCCAAAAGATCCTGTGTACCTCAAAACTCCCTTCAGTGTAGGGGAGGAGCACTGAGAAGGTTTGGAATGTTGAGATCATTGTCCAAACTATGAATTCTACCAAAGCCCCATCCTTTCTAGCTATAGCCTAAATGCTTGAGTTTGGGTGTATCCCCAGGTAGACAAGGTGAAATAGGCATATACAAGCAACCATAACTATGAGCATGTCTTAAACATAAAGAACTAGGCCAGTGAGTTCTCAAACTTGAGTTGCTTCCAAATCCCCTGGGGACTTATTAAAGCAGATGTCTGGGTCCCACCTCAGAATTTCTATTCAGCAGGCTGCAGTGGGGCCTGAGAATCTGCATTCTAACAACCCCCCAGGGATGCTGACAGCCTGGAACTGAGTGCATTTTAAGAACCACTGTGAGCTGGGTGTGGTGGTGCACACTTGTAATCCCAGTACTTGGGAGGCTGAGACAGGAGGATCGCAGATTCGTGGCCAGCCTCAGCTACTTAGTGAGGCCCTCTGCAACTTAGTGAGACCCTATTTCAAAATAAAGAATAAAAAATAGGGCTGGGGGTGTAGCTCAAAGGAAGAATGTCCCTGGGTCCAATCCCCAGTACTAAAACAAACAAACAAATAAATAAATAAATAAATAAATAAATAAATAAATAAATAAATACATAAGAACCACTGTGTTATATTGTCTGGGTCACCAGAATGACTGGAGATTTCTGTGTTGAGAGACAGGAAACAGCTCCAGATTATCCTTCAGCACTCTAGACCACCCTGCAGTCAAGGCAGGAGGGTGGCAGGGATGGGGGCTCCCAAGGCATTTCTAGCAACATGTCTCCAGGTGGGTAATCAGGGTGTCTCTGAATTCTGCTGTGGCACAGAGCTACCTGGTGGGCAGGGGAAGCAGCTCTTATGACAGGTGACAAATGGCAACAGAACAAATGGTTGAGTGAAGGACTCACATATAAGAGGGAAGCAGTACTCCTGCAGAGTAGAACGCATGAGGGGTTGGAGGAGGACAGGGCCCAAGGGTGCGTCATCCTAAGATGAAGGGGCTGAAGGCCTGTATACCTGCTCCTCCCCAGCAGCTCATATCTCTGATTATTTGTGCTTCTCCCAATTCTTTCTGTGTCCTCCAGTGAGATACCCTGGAGCCCCTGTAAAACAGTGGGTTCTTTATCTATGCTCTGGCCCTGCCTTTAGAGATTCCCATTTCAATAGTCTGGGAATAGCCCTTAATCCTCACAAGGAGGTTTTTTTTGTTTTTGTTTTTGTTTTGTTTTTGGTACTGGGAACCTGGGGGCATTCTATTGCTGATTTTTTATTTTCTATTTTGAAACAGGGTCTCACTAAGTTGCTGAGGCTGGCCTTAAACCTGTGATCCTCCTGTGTCAGCCTCCCAAGTACTGGGATTACAGGCCTGTGCCACCATGCCTAGCTACACACAAAAATTTTAAAAAGCTTCCCAGGTGATTTTAAGAGGAGAATAAATCTGAGAATGCTGGTGGACCAGGCTGGGTTTCTGGGCCCCAAAGCCTACCCTGCTGTTCCTCAAATTCTCCACCCTAGGGATGAGGGTGTTTTTCACAGTAAGGACATTTGTTTCATTCCAAGAACCAAGAGAACTATAGAAAAGGGTGTTTAAATAGGACTTCTTAAATTTAACAGGGAAGTGCACCAGGTAATCACAGGGGAGAGGCCGGGCAGCATCCACACCCCAGGAAAATAGAGAGCTTCTGGGAATCCATTCACCTTTGAAAACTCTCTGAGTTTCGCCCACATCGACTAGCAAATTAGGTTCAACAGGTACAAAAATAATTAGAACCAATATTGAATGACACTAGCTCCCAGCCCTGGCTGCACAATACCTGCTCACCTGGAGAACACTGAGATGTACCTGGGGCCCAGCCAAGCGAGTCAGAATCGGGTGGAGCCAGGTACTGGGACTGTGTTAAATCTCACCAGGGGACACTAACATGCAGTGATGATTGGAGGCACTGAGGGGAAGAGTGGGCTGTGGTCCCACCAAAATCAGGAGAGGCATCAAAGGACCAGCCTTGACCAAGACCGTGGCTTGACTCAGCAGCTGCCAGTGACATTGAACAAGTATTTTGGTTCAATGTCATTTTTTTTCATGTTTGGGGACATTTCAGTTAGGGACTCCAGAAGGCATTCTAGAGGAAGGGGATTGGGTATTCAGGAACAGGGAGAGGAAAGGGAAGGGAGGGAGAGGGAAGGGAAGAGAAGAAAAGGGGTGCATGTGCTATCCAAGTTGAGAAGTACATGAAAAGTGCTCTCACCAGGGAGTCCAGTAATGGAGGAGAAAGGCTTGGCTCTGACACTCACCAGATGCCACCTGGGGTGGGTCGTCATCCCGAACTCGGTCTCATGCTCCCCAAGATAAAACTACATGGGATGGCTGTGTGTTTTCAAGTCTTCTCTGATGCTGAGGTTCTCCAGGTGTGTTCCATCAAGATGGCCAGGGTGTTAAAGGTGTGTTTACCTAGACCCTATGGCAATGGGGGAAGAGCTTCCGAGCCCAGTGCCTCCCAAGTCATCAAACACAAATGCTGGAGTTTGAGGATAACTGGTCTGGGCTTGGTGCAGATGGGTCATCATTCAAGAATTTCATTATCTCAAACATTACTCAGCAATGTCAAGAAGGCAACTGGCTGGACCTTCCGTCCGTGAGATGAGCTTTCAAGGCTGAACTCAGCCTACCTGGTAAAGCACGCTCTTCCACTGTAACCTACGGTTTCATGTGGTTTGCTGTGTTTTGTCCTAATCTAAGTTCCTTGAAAACAGGAACTGGGCGTCTAACAGGATCTTGGTGTTGTGTGGCACAACATGACTTCAACAAAGCACTTTCAGTCTTCTTTTTCTAAAAAAGTGGTGTGGAAAGCCACATGTCAATGTACTTTCATCAATCAAACCTAATTTGAAGTGTACATTAAATGGTATCAGGGTGCCCTGTGGTGAATGCTTTTGAAGAGTGAATAAATGTTTTAGTAATGCTAATAATTATACCTTAATCCAGCTATTTGGTAAATCTAAATTTTAACATAGCAATTTCAGTGTAAAATAGAGCTTGCTTTATGTTCCTTTAATTTGAACTCTTACCAATGGGACCTGGCGTATTTTCTAATTTTGCTTGTAGTTTCGTGTTCCTTTAGAATGTATATTTTTGGTTAAAGGAGGGGTGTGTTAAGTCAATGAGAGAAAGCAAGAGAGAGAGAGAAATAGCATAACACAGGACTTGTGTATACTCTCAAGGCCCAGGAGCAGTATGGCACAAGGAAATGAACATAATCGTATGAGTTGGGGCCCTGGATTCCTAGTTGTGTGCCCTTGGATGAGTTCCTTTTTTCTCTGGGCTTTGGTTTGTTAATCTGTGTGAAGGAAATGCCAGTCTGAGTTATTTCTAAGTCCTTTTCAGTGCTGATAGGCCAAGATTTTAGGGATCTTTGAAGAGGTTAGGTCAGCTGAGGTTGTCCAGTTTTAGAGTCCTAGTACCACTCTGCTTTTTTTTTTTTTTGTACTAGGGATTGAACCCAGGGCCATTCTACCCCTGAGCTATACCCCCAGCCCTATTTTGTATTTTTTAATTTGAAACAGGCTCCCACTAAGTTGTTGAGGCTGATGCGAACCTGTAATCCTCCTGTTTCAGCCTCTCCAGGATTGGGATTACAAGCATGCACCACCATGTCTAGCTCTGTTTGGGCTTTTAATCAGCTTGGTACAAACTCAGAGGCTACTGTGTAGGAAAATACATCGTGCATGATTGTATAGGTTGTGCACTGACAAAACCCCTCAGCCGATGCTAATTTGCCTCCTGCACAGGGCTGCATTGGCTCAGGTGGGGCCCCCCATTTTGTTAGATGCTGCATGGTCTAGCCCGACCCTAGCGAGAGCAGGACCTTTAAACCCAGGTCAACAGAGCACAAATCTGTGAGTAAGGTCCAAGTGTGGCCCCATGTCAAGACAGCTTCCCTTCTGGGCCAGGAGGATTGCTGGCTCAGATGTCAAGGCTATGGACACATAATATTGCCTAGTTTTGATGAAAAAGTCAGGGTTAAGTGGGAATTATGAAAGCCCAAGGACTTGCAAGGTAGAGGGACATATCTGAGATGACTGTGTCTGGAAATATCTGAACAGACTTTATGAAGCTGCTTCCTGGATGACCTAACCCCCCCCCCCATGGCCTTGGGTTAAAGTTGTCTAGAGCAGTGGTTCCCGGTCATGGTCATTATCAGAGTCACCGGGGAAGCTGGTGCAGCCACAGACTCCAGAGCTACTTCCCAACCCCAGCGGGCAAGGGTTGGACCTATTGTTTTAGTCAACTCCCCAGGAAATCTGCTACAGCCAGCACAGCAGTGGGCAGCTGGCAGTTTATGAAGAACACTGGCTTAAAGCGACGGTCTGGGGGCCGGGCATGGTGGCGCACGCTTGTAATCCCAGTACTTTGGGAGGAGGAGACCGGAGGATCCGGGTTCGCAGCCAGGCTCAGCTCTCTCTCTCTCTCTCTCTCTCTCTCTCTCTCCCTGTCTCTGTCTCTCTCTCTCTCTCTCTCTCTCTCTCTCTCTCTCTCTACTTAGTGAGGCCCTCCGCAACTTCGTGAGACCCGGTTTCAAAATAAAGTATAAAAAATAGGGCTGGGGGTGTAGCTCGGAGGTAGAACGCCCCTGGGTTCAATCCCCGGTACCACAAAAAAAAAAAAAGCAATGGTCTGGAAACTGGGTATCATGCCACGGGAAGGTTCAGAGTGTAATTTATGGCTGTGACCACAGATAGACAACACTAGGGGATGTAGAAGAATACCACTTGGGGACTTTCTGCCTTGGTGGCAAAGTAAACATAGTCCCAAGCAGAAACCTCCTCAGGGCCACCAACTAGACAAAAAGATAAAGAAATGATCCTGGTAGTTCAAGGACATGGGCAGGGTTCTCAGAGAATGCCAGTCCTTGTGTTTGTCCACCAGCCACTACTCCTGATCCCCAAACATGTCTCATCTTAAGCTACCAGAAGCATGAACAAGAAAGCCTGGGCTGATCTGCATCCCCCCCAACCATTTCTCTCTTCTCCATGTACTTGAGCAATCTTTTTTACTCTATGGCTTATTAGACACTTGGCCCAAGACATCATCAAACCAGGGAGCTGATAATCCCTGGGGAAACTGGGGCAGAGTCAAGAATAAACCCTGGTAATGACCTTGACAGCTTTTTTCTCCTCACCCAGCCAGAGTTCCTCATGCAAATGAGCTGTGACATCTTTATCAGGTATCTCCAAAATTAGAATGTGAGAAGCAGAAATAAATTAGCTCTCTGTGAGTGTAACTGAAAGTCTGCCAGCAAATTTCACGATAAAGCTCTTCATCATAAAATGTGAAAATCAAATACACTTGTCCAAAGATCAGAGATTGGCTGATGTCCATTATTGGGTGATAAATTACCTGATCTTTAAAGCAGTGGCCTGTTTTTACTCCTACTTTTAAAACTAAACATTCACTTTTGGTAAATACATTGATTTCATTAAAGAAAAAATAGCTGAAGACAGCTTCAGCCTTTGGTCAAAATTTCATTTTGCAGAAAATTATTTAGTTATGTTTCCCAGGATACCAATTAGGGACATATTTTCTAAGGATTTATTTTAGGCAAGTGTTTTGCTTCATAAAACTCAGGAAGAAATTAAAAACACAAAGGGATCTATAACCATTTGAAAACATCAGTAATTCAAAAGCCAATGCATATCCAGTTTAAATCCCAACAAGTTTCTTATGGAATTGGAGAAGCTGATTCTAAAATTCACTGAAGAAAAATAGCAAGAAATAGCAAAGAATATTGACATGGAAGAATAAATAATGGGGGCCTCCACTATCCAATATAAAAATATATTTTAGCCGGGCGTGGTGGTGCACGCTTGTAATCCCAGTACTTTGGGAGGCGGAGACTGGAGGATCCGGGTTCGAGGCCAGCCTCAGCTCTCTCTCTCTCTCACTCTCTCCCTGTCTCTCTCTCTCTTTCTACTTAGTGAGGCCCTCTGCAACTTTGTGAGACCCGGTTTCAAAATAAAGTATAAAAAATAGGGCCGGGGGTGTAGCGCGGAGGTAGAATGCCCCTGGGTTCAATCCCTGGTTCCGCAAAAAAAATAAAATAAATAAATAAATAAATAAATAAAAATAAAAATAAAAATATATTTTATAGCTAAAGCAATTAAAACAGTGTATATTGGCTCAGGGAACTAGACAGACAAAAGGAATGAAACAGATAAGAAACCGGAGTTTCAATAGGGAAATTATGGATTGATTACAACATGATCCTAGGTCCACAGGTGGCCAAATCGGTGGGAAAATAGAAATAGACCCAAGTGTGATGAGAAAAACTCTAAAACTTTCATTTTAAAAATAAATGTTTTGTGTCATTTAGAGCATATATTAAACAGAATGCAAAGAGCACAAGTCAAATATAATTCTATTAAAATGCAAAATTTTCTGCACAGCATAAAACACCATAAATAAATTATAAGAACAAGCCACAGACATGGAGAGAAGATATTTGCAACAGATAACAAACTCAGACTCCATTCAATATATATCAAAAACTCCTACCTTTAATAAGAAAAAGACCAATGCCTAAAAAGAAAAAAATAAGCAAAGGATAGGAATATTCTCTTCTTGGGGGACAGACCATTGCCAGTAATCCTAAAAGGAGCCTCAACCTTACAGGTAATCAGAGAACACAAATTAAAACAATGATGAAATGCTATAATAATTGGTTGACAAAAATTAAAATATGGCATTACTAAGTGATGGTGAGGATATAAACAAATTCTTTCATACTACTGGTGGGGGTGTGAATTATTTTAACCATGTTGAAGAGCAATTTGGTAACAATCAATTAAGCAGATGATGAGCATAACCTACAAATTAGCAGTTCTTCCCCCAAGTATACATCCAGGAGAAAGTAGTACACATGTACCTCAAGAGACACAAAGATGATCACTGGAACACTTTTAGTGGTAGCAAAAAGCGTCAAATAACTTAAACATTCACCAAAAATTAAATGAATATAAAGTGTGATATCATCCTATGAAGAATATCATATAGCAGCTAAAAAGAACAAGGTCTACTATATCAACACAAATAAATCTTTAAAACATAACGTTTCCTTTAAAAGGCAAGCTACAAAAGAATGTATACAATACACTATTTATATAAAATCAAATTTACAATGCAAAAAACTCTGGGTCTGTGGAGCTCTTGCTTCCCGCCTCCATGATGTGAGAACAGAGCCCTTGCTCTCCCTTTGTCTGCTTCCCACCGCTATGCTATGAGCTCTGCAGACCCGGCCTGACATGCATGGAAACTCTGAAATCTCCAGAATTGCAGGAAAATAAATCTTCCCTCCTCTAAATTGTGTGTGGTCAGGCTTATTGGGTCACAGCGGTGAGAATGTTGACTAACACAATACAGTACAGGCCTCTTGTAACCAGCTTCTTTCACTGGGCACGGTGCTTTCAAGGCTCATCTATGCTGTAGCACGTATTAGTATTTCATTTCTTTTTATTACTGAATAAACCTCACTTTTTTGCATTATATAAACCTCATTTTATTTATGTGGTTCTGTTTTTGTATCCACTAGGTGACAGATGGAGGCTCAGTGAGTTTTCTGTCTGCCCTAACTGGACATGCATTATATTTGGTGGCTGAGTATTATGGTTTGGATCTGAAATGTCCCCGAAAAGCTCGTGTGTTAAAAGCCTGGTTCCTGAGGTAACAAGGTTCACAGGCAGGGCATGACCTTGAGGATTCTCTCTCTTTGTGGCCCCATCCTGTCTCTATCTTTTCTTCTTGGCTGCCCTGAACTCAGCAACTTTCCTCTGCCATACCTGTCTTGGAGCTGGCCAACCACAGACTAAAACTCGAACTCTGGGCCAAATAAACCTTTTCTCTTCTGAGCTGTCCTGATTAGGTATTTTGGTCACAGCAATGAAAAGCTGACTAACACACTGAACAATGGTAGAGGGGCTAAACATCTCACAGTCTAGGTCTCCTGGGTTTGCTGAGCATCCACATCAGACAGACATTCTTGAAGCTCCTGGCTGCTGCAAGCCACCATGAGACCACGTTACATGCCCCTGGTATACAGGAGTTGAGACTCCTCTGAGGAGCAGTGATAGCTAAGGCTTGCACTGGTACAGCATCCTGAAGTGTTCCAGAACATGGTCACACTCACCTTTATTCATACTTTTTTCCCCCACAGAAACTCACATGTCACAATTTGACTCCATGTACCTCTAATTTATCTCCTCCTTCATGGAACGCCACCAAGACTTACATCTGACTATTTTTCAGGGCTCCAGCATGGATCTCACCAAGATTAGAGACAATTAGCTGGCAGGCTGACTATCACCATTTCTTAGCATGTTTGACTTTCTTTGAATAAGAGCTGGAGCTCTAGCTGATGTCTTTGGGATTAGATAGTTCTGTTGTCCAGGCCCATGCCTTCTCTACACTGAAATGAACAGAAGTGTCACTCACACCTGCTTTCCCTGCAGACCCTGGAAAGAGCTGAGCCAGCATGCTTCAGGGTTCTGACTTGGGTCATTTATAGCCTGTATCATTTCCATAAAATTTAAATGGGTTCAAGTGAAATGTGCAAAAAAAAAAATAGGAAAACAAATAGGCCAAATGGCCTTGTAGAGTTAGTCATAGTTGGCTGAGCATGACTCACAGGCATCAGTGATCTTATGAAGGGTCCTTCCATGGTCCCAGATCCTGGTAGTGGGCAGGAATGTAAGAGATGCAGGTCTCCCTTAGGGTCCTTTACAGAGTGGGTCTGCAAACTCTGTCATCTTGGTTATTATTCAGCCAATATCCGATGCCCTGAGAGGGCCTCTGCCATGTTCAAAATCAATCCTGTCCTTATAGATGGGAGAATTAATGGCATTAATTAACACAAAATAACTTGCACGTGCAGAGCACTGAATCCTCTCCTTTTTTTTTCTTTGTTCATCATAACCACCAAGGTATAAGTGGCTAAAGGTATAAGGAGATGTGGAAACCTTTTTCCAAATGGTCTCCCCCCACCAGTGCCTTAAATTCCACCATTAAAGTCATTCCTTCCTCCCAAGAAGCTGTATGAAACAGAGTCCTTAGAGCTTTGGCTTTGGGATCAACTGTGTGGGTTCTCATTCTGGCCCTTACCAATGGGGAACAGTTATGTGGCCTTTCTGTAAAATATCTGTAAGGAAAGGGTAATAATAGTATCTACCTCCTGGGTGACTATGTGATAACTCATGGAAAGCACTTAGCATAGTATCTGGTGCATAGTAGGTGCTCAGTAAATAACAGCTGTGTCTGCAGTTATTGTATAGCATCATCCTCCCTAGATGAAATCCTCCCCAAACACATCCTAGTCTTAGTGCATTGGTGTGTCAGTCATTTCCTGCCTAGTGAGAGGAACCAGGGGCAATTGAAGACTCAGAGAAGGGGGAGGTTGGAAGAGGAGCAGGAAGTGGGAGAGTCAGTAGTGGAGAGGAAAAGGGAGGATGATCACATCTATTCCCACGTGACTGCAGGCCACCTCCAGAGTATTGCAAGATCAGTCGTCTCACCAGCCTAAATGTCCAAGGATTTACAAGTGAAGTAACTTAATTGAGGGACTTTGCTGAAGTTCAGAATTTACATAAAGTAGAATGGATAGATCATGAGTTTACAAATCAATGAATTTTGACAACTGTATACAGTAGTGTAGCCACCCCTCCAACCAGAACTGTCTTTTATGTGCCCAACCAGAGTTTGTCAGGAATACCAGCTTAGGGGACACACCAGGCTCCTTCCCTATAGTTCTGGTACCCCAAGGCCACGCACAGAACAAAAGTAGCATGAAAGTCCAAATGCAATAAATGGAACTACAGTGGTTAAGCAAGATGGAGAGTAGAACTGAGTCATCAACTAAGTGATTCAGTCCTAAAAGGCTTGGGGTCGATGGATCCAGGCATGGATATGCCTGGCGTGGCCCTATGGGGGCTGAGCACTGGAACAGACCTACAACACCTACATTCTTTCTACACCTGACTCAGCCATCACCACTCCATCTTTGAATAGATTGCATCACAGATCAGTGCCTCAATTTCCAAACTTGTAAAATAAAGAGAGCAGACCAAATGCTTCTGTGTCTTTTGGCTCTAGCAACTTAATCCCCTGTTTACTTTCTAGGCAGGGTAATTAAGCTGCATGGTGATTCCAAGTTCTCCTTTGTTTACTTAACACAGACACAGCCTCCTCTGCAGCTGTCTGATGCATCTCTCCTGATGAAGGACGCATGAAAATAGGAGAGGAAGCTTAGTTTACTCTAAGATAGTGTAACTTAGTGCCACGGTTTTTTTTTTTTTATATCCTAGCATCTGGTGAGAACTCTATATTCCTGTGTCCAAAGGTATATAGGACAGTGGAACTAGAAAGCAGTTAAGGGGGTGTGGGGAAATTCTGGAAAGAAGAAATTATGGCTTGTGCGACTCTGGCAATTTTAAGCCTTTGTAGGAAAATCAGTTCTCAGCTTATAAGTCTGAATTCTAAGTAACCTGCAGACTCAATTCAACTGTCACTGTTCCCTTGAAGCCCTCCCTAAGCCCCTGGTTGGAGGGGGTTATGTAGAATTCCCATGGCCCTCTGCCTGCACTCCTCTTTCTTCATAAGTACTCTTTACCATAATACCTGCGTGCAACTCCAATTTTCCGGGTGAGATGTTATGGTCCTTTTCATCTTTGGTAGGCTGGGTAAGTGCTTTGTACCATGGAGTACAAAATCATTCCTTTTTTTTTTTTTCTACCTCTGAGCTACACCCCCAGCCCTATTTTTTATTCTTTATTTTGAAACAGGGCCTCACTAAGTAGCTGAGGCTGGCTACGAACCTGGTTCCTCCCATCTCAGCCTCCCAAGTACTGGGATTACAAGTGTGCGCCACCACGCCCAGCTCAAAATCATTTCTTCAATGGAGAAATAAAGGAATGAATGTTGGCCTGGCTTAGGGTAAATTGTGTGTGGGTTTTTGTTGTTGTTGTTGTTGTGTGTATATGTGTGTATATGTGTGTATGTGTGGTGCTAGGGAGTGAACCCAGGGCACTTCTACCTCCAAGCTAGCTACACTCCCAACCCTATTTTTAAATTTTGAAACAGGGTCTCACTAAGTTGTGAGGGCCTCGCTAAGTTGCTGAGGCTGGCTTCAAACCTGCGATCCTCCTGCCTCAGCCTTCCAAATACTGGCATTACAGGCATTGCCACAATGCCCAGCTTAATTGCGTTTTTAAACAAAGGAATTTATGCCTTACAATAGTCAAAAGTAGAAAATGACCAAAAACAAGCCCTTTAAGCCACTCAAATCACTGCTGAATCCTAGTCCCAAGATACAACCATTCCCTTTGGCTAAAATGATCTAGCAACTTACAAAATGTCATAAAAGTTATAATATTGTCTGAAATAAATGATAACTCTAATCACATGTATTTGTGTAGAATTTTAAATATATATATGGAAAAATGTCAGGTGTGATGGCACACACCTATAATCCCAGTACTTGGGAGGCCGAGAGAGGAGGGTCACAGGTTTGAGGTCAGCCTCAGAAACACAGCAAGACCTTGTTTCACAATAAAAATAAAATAAGGATGGGGGTGTAGCTGATGTAGAATGACCCTAGGTTCAATCTCTAGTACTCAGTGCGTGCGCGCGTGCGCACACACACACACACACATATATTAGAGAGAGAGAGAGAACACTGCAGCAGCAGCTACCTCTTGGGGAGTGGGAGTAAGAGGTTGGGCAACTTTTATTTTATACCTTAAAGCATTCTTGAATAATGTTAAATGTCTTACTATAAACATATATGGTTTTTGCTATTTAAGTAATGTTCAAAAGGGAAGTTTACAGAAAGTTTTTTTATACGCACACACTTTTAATTACATATGCACTAAATATATATGGTGTATTATAATACATTTTATTGTGGAAAAACTAAATCTCAAGGAGATTAAGTGACTTTCCCAAGTGCTAATCTCAGAATTAGCTTATGTAACAAAGCATAGCATAGAGTGGGATTTGTATTCCACCCAGGTTCTAATCCTTCCTATGGGGATCCTGTCATTAATCCACCAGTAATTTACTAAGTACATGCCCTGGGCCAGCCCAGGTCTCACCCTGAGAACATTCATATCACATGGTTGTATGTTCCACATACATGACATGTCACATATAATAAAACAATCAGTATTATTGATTATAATGAAATTTATGAGACTTACTCATTTATATCACTTAAATGGATTCTAGGAAGGAACATATTTCCTACACATTGTATTATTTTCTCACCTGCACAATTTTGAAATTGCCAACCAAACAATAGTATGTTAATATATTACCCCACCTGTAAATTTTATTTTTTTCAGTACTCAGGATTGAACCCAGGGCTTCATACATGCTAGCAAGTGCTCTGCCACTGAGCTACACCCTCAGTCCTCTTAATTTTGAGACAGGGTCTTGCTAAGTTGCCCAGGCTGGCCTCAAACTAGCAACCTTCCTGTCTCAACCTCCCAACTACCTGGTTCCTATCTGTGAATTTTTGAGGCATCTCAGGGAGCACCCAGATATGCTCTGTCTTTGGCTAAGAGATGTTTTTTTTATCGATGTTTTTGGAAGATAAATAACACAATTCATTCTGGCAACACTTAACAGGTAGAGCCAGTATCAGCATCTTACATGAACTGTGTCAGATGAATATGAAAAGGAATTATTTGTTTTAATTCCTGGTTCCTACAAATCTCTCTCTAAACAAGAGTGCTCACATTCCTGTATCACACTAGGTGTCAGATCTCAAAAAGAAGTAACTAACTCAGACTAGCAGTTAGGTTTGGCTTCCAAGAGTTTGCTTTGACAGCTCTTGGGAAAGATGGAGCTGCCTCAGACAGAACTTCAGCTACCTGCAGCAGCCTCTTACCTGGCTCTCCTGTTTTAATCAGATTAGAAAAGGTAAACTTCTCTAGCAGCAAGTATCTTTTATCCTATTGAACAACCTCCCTGTAATCAGTGAAGTTTTCACCTCTGAGAAAGAGCCAGCCAAGGAAGGCTATCATGTCATCCTAAAATCCAAGGACTCAAGTGTACCTGCAAGGTTGTCTAGTCAACAACTTTCTATCCCTTGAAGTCCCTCCACAGCCCCTCTAGTACATGCTTCAAGGTGCCATGTGCATCACAGCAAGTGACTTTGGCTCAGTGGGTCCTCAGGCTCTCAACAGATGGAATTGTGCTGGCTGAATCTCTCCTTCCCTCTCCCTTTTAATTCAACTGCCCATCTTTCAGGATCAACCGAAGTCCTGTGTCTTCCTCAAAGCCTCCCACTAGCCCATCCTTCATGGCCCTTCTTCCTCTGAGCTGCAGAGTCTGGCACTTCATAAACATTCACCAGTGCTGATTTTGACAATGATCTGTATCATCTCCCAATCTAAGTATTATGTTTCCTAAGGCTGGAACCCATGTCTTTTCCTCTCATCTGCCCTTGGGGCACCTCATCTCACAGATGCTACAACAGATGATGGTGCCCATCCAATACCAGTCAACTGCACAGAAAAGGCCCTGGTCACTAAGCTCCAGTCACTATGCACGAGCCCTGGCTTCTTAAGGCCCAGGTCTGACCCCAGCAATCAGGATGGGTTACGTCAATCAGCAGATGGCTACATGAGTGCTTTTCCAAGGGATTAACATGCTGCTGTGGCCCCTTCCATTCCCAGGAATGTTTGTCCCTGCTTTGGCTTAATTCCCAAGTCATTTGTTCAGTTGGGAACAGGAGTCTATTAAATTTTCCATCAATGTGGGTTATTAAGCAAAGGCATATGTGTTTGAGAGTGGGGGGAGTCAATGTTTGTGTATGAGTGAAGGTAAATGTGTGTGATGTACATATGGTGTAAGTGTGCACATCAGTGTACACATGAGAGTATGAGCACATGTGAGTGTGTGTGTGTGTGTGTGTGTGTGTGTGTGTGTGCTGCATATCAAGTACTGAGTGCAGGAGCATCCAAGTGCAAGTGTATGTACTTATCCCCAAATACAAGTCATCATCTTTGCTCTTGCTCCAATTCACAAACTCTGCTTTTTCCATTTTTTTTTTGGTCTGATTTGGATATACTAAGCCAGAATTTTCCAAATATTTTTTTACTTCATATACTAGCAAAATATTATTTTTCTTATAAATTGTAAACATATATTCCAAGCAATCCACACATAAAATATTAAAACCAAGTCATTGGCTTGTTGCTTAGGTAAGAAAATGAATACAGTTGGAAGATCTGTTTGTTTCCAAATCCCAATGCTTCAGTCAGCATTCTCACAAAACACCTGAGGACAACAACTTAGAGGAAGGAGATTTATTTGCTCACGGTTCTGGAGATTTCAGGGTTTCAATCCATGTTAGGTCAGATGAAGTCTGCAGAGCTCAGGGCATGGTGTGGGAAGCAGAGAGAAAAGAGAGCAAGGGCTCTGCTCTCACATCACAGAGGCCAGAAGCAACAGGGAGTGAGCTCATGAAGAGGGCTCCTGGACACAAGCTCAATCCCCAAACCACACCCCCAGTGACCCACCTCCTACAGCTACACCCTACATGCCTAGCTTACCATTCAATAAATCCATTACAATGAATTCGTCCACTAATGAGATTACAACCCTTGTAATTCAATCATATCACCTCTAAACATTAATACATGAACTCTTCAGGGGACATTCTATATCTAAACCATAGCACCCAGTAATTCATCTTGCCTAGTGTATGCTAGATACAAATTTCATTCTGTAGGCCACTTGCTTTAAGCCACAAATGCCCCTAATCTGGTCTCTCACCAGACTCCTAGACACACATACACAGGTCCTGCTGAGGGTTATTGTCAGGCGAGGAACTGGAAGTGAGGCCTGTATTCTTTTGCACTAAACAGAAATCCACAATTTGCATAGCAATGTTAATTTCTAGATGGTAGAAAGTGAAGGAAAAGAGGAAGGGAGGAAGAGATAAGTTCTAAAACATCAGGTCTTGGTAAGTTCTGTGTACATGTATGTTCTTATCGCTCATACCCCATTATGATGTATAATTACAATGTACCAATACAAGTATATTAAAAATAAACATAAATTAAACATCAAGTCAACTGAACAAAGATATGCTGGGAGGTTAGACTGAGGGCAGGAGAAGTGTTCCTGTGTTTTCCAAATGTACTTGCTGGCAATTTACTGCTTGCCCAGCACAGGGAGGGGATAGGTTACACACACACATCCTAGCAATAACAGCAGACAATGTATAAAAAGCATGCCTTAGAAGTGCATTAGCTAATTGCCACTGGGTCCACTTAAGTAAAAAAAAAAAATTCACTCACTGCATTTTCTCTTAATGACATAAACTTGAAAATGTGAGTCTTAGAAATCTGGTCAGAAGTCGGGGGGGGGGCACACACTTGTAATCCCAGTACTTGGGAGGCTGAGACAGGAGGATTGCAGGTTCATGGCCAGCCTCAGCTACTTAGTGAGGCCCTCCACAACTTAGTGAGACCCTGTTTCAAATTAAAGAAATAAGCCAGGCTTTGTGGTGCATGCTTGCAATCCCAGTACTTGGGAGGCTGAGACTGGAGGATCCGAGTTCGCAGCCAGCCTCAGCTATTTAGTGAGGCCCTCTGTAACTTAGTGAGACCCTGTTT
>PVJS01015724.1:15543-26920 GCA_004027185.1 Glis glis | reverse complement strand
GAGGATCCAGGTTCGTGGCCAGCCTCAGCTCTCTCTCTCTCTCTCTCTCTCTCTCTCTCCCTCTCCCTGTCTCTCTCTCTCTCTCTCTCTCTCTCTACTTAGTGAGGCCTCCGCAACTTTGTGAGACCCGGTTTCAAAATAAAGTATAAAAAATAGGGCCGGGGGTGTAGCGCGGAGGTAGAACTCCTCTGGGTTCAATCCCCGGTACCGCAAAAAAAAAAAAAAATAGAGCATAAGGGGGCGTATGTATGTTCCATGCAGATACTACACCATTTTATGGAGGGGCTTGATCACCTGCAGAGCGTGGTATTTGTAGGGCGTCCCGGGACCAGTCCCCTGCAGATACTGAGCCACCATTCATTTATTACTTATTTATTTATTTATTTATTTATACAGTCTCACTAAGTTGCGGAGGCCCTCACTATGTTGCAGAGGCTGGCCTCCAACCTTCAATCCTTCTGTCTCAGCCTCCCACTACTGGGATGACAAGAATGGACCATCACGCCCGGCGTAGCTGGTTCCTTTTTTTTTTTTTTTGGCACTGGGGATTGAACCCAGGGGCATTCTACCTCCGAGCTACACCCCCAGCCCTATTTTTTTTTTTTATTCTTTATTTTGAAACAGGGTCTCGCTAAGTTGAAAAGGGCCTCACTAAGTAGCTGAGGCTGGCTGCGAACCCTGATCCTCCAGTCTCAGCCTCCCAAGTACTGGGATGACAAGCGTGCCCACCATGCCCGGCTGGCTGGTTCCTTTTTATGCTGAATCATATTCCATTGTACGAATATGCCAGTGTGTCCATTTACCTGTTGATGGACATATGGATTGCTTCCAGTTTTTGACTGTTACAAATAAAGCTGTTTTTGAACATTTGTAAACATGTTGTCGTTTCTCTAGGGTAAATACCCAGGAGCACAAGGCTGGCCGTGTGGTAGGTGTGTGTTGAGAAACTGCCCTGCTGTTTCCCTAAGAAGTTGCATGAGCTGGGCGTGGTGGCACACACCTGTCATCCCAGTACTTGGGAGGCTGAGGCAGGAGGATCGCAGGTTCAAGGACAGCCTCAGCTACTTAGTGAGGCCCTTTTTCAAAACAAAAAATAATATAGATCTGGGGGCTGGGCGTGGTGGCGCACGCTTGTAATCCTAGTAGTTGGGAGGCTGAGACAGGAGGATCGCAGGTTCGCGGCCAGCCTCAGCTACTTAGTGAGACCCTGTTTCTTTTCTTTTTCTTTCTTTTTTTTTTCTTTTTTGTGGTACTGGGAATTGAACCCAGAGTCATTCTACCTCCAAGCTACGTCCCCAGACCAATTTTTTTTTTCTTATTTGTAAATAGGGTCTCACTAGGTTGCTGAAAAGCTCACTAAGTTGATGAGGCTGTCCTTGAACCTGCAATCCTCCAGTCTCAGCCTCCCAAGTACTAGGATTACAAGTGTGCGCCACCATACCCGGCTGAGATCCTGTTTCAAAATAAAAAAATAAAATAGGGCTGGGGGTGTAACTCGGAGGTATTTTGCCCTGGAGCTCAACCCCGAGTACCACTAAATAAATAAATAAATAAAATTTGCTTTTTGAAAGTGGAAACAACCTTTTACAAATCCAGTATTAAAAGAGTACATATTGGAGCCGGGCGTGGTGGCACACGCTAGTAATCCCAGTGCTTGGGAGGCTGAGACAGGAGGATCCGGGTTCGCAGCCAGTCTCAGCTACTTAGTGGGGCCCTCCGCAACTTAGTGAGACCCTGTTTCAAAATAAAGAATAAAAGTCGGGCGTGGTGGCGCAGGCTTATAATCCCTGTATTTGGGAGGCTGAGACTGGAGGATCCGGGTTCGCGGCCAGTCTCAGCTACTTAGTGAGGCCCTCTGCAATTTAGTGAAACCCTGTTTCAAAATAAAGAATAAAAAGAAAAAATACGGCTGGGGGTGTAGCTTGGAGGTAGAATTCCCCTGGGTTCAATCCCCAGTTCCACACACACACAAAAAATAAAAATAAAGAATAAAAAAATAGGGCTGGGGGTGTAGCTCGGAGGTAGAATGCCCCTGGGTTCAATCTCCAGTTCCACAAAAAAAAGTTAAAATTAAAAAAAAGAAGAAGCCACGATAGCGGGCACCATGGCGAGGGGGCGCCGGCTAGGGTGTTTCTGGGGAGCGGGAAATGTTAAGTTTCCTGGTTTGGGTTCTGGTTATGTGCATGTGTTTAGTTTGTGATAAATATATCTGCTGCAAACTTGAAATTCATTTTCCATGTGTCTCTCCTTACTTTCTAGGACTGTGTGCAGCTGAATCAGTATACGCTGAAGGATGAAATCGGGAAGGTAACTAGTCCAGGACCAAGGCCGGCTTTCCGCCCTGGCCAGGATGTTTTAGATGTCGTGGGGCGAGCTTAGGAGAGCTGCGAGGGGCAGAGGGTGTTTGGAGGGGAGGCTGGTGGGGTGGAGCTTGTTAATGGTCTGTTTTTTTGTTTAATCTTTAAAATTAAATGTGTTTCTGCAAAAGCTCAGAAAGCTTCCAGAGAAAGCCCATATTGCTGTGGCGATAGTTCCCGTCCCATTAGTGGGTTCCCCGCTCCCCAAGGTATTCTGACATCCATTATCTTCTTTTGTTTCAACCAGTGAGCAGTATCAGTGCAGGGGCCAAAAGCTCAAACGTAGCCGGGCGTGGTGGCGCACGCTTGTCATCCCAGTACTTGGGAAGCTGAGACCGGAGGATCGCAGGTTCGCGGCCAGCCTCAGCTACTTAGTGAGGTCCTCCGCACTTAGTGAGACCCTGTTTCAAAATAAAGAATAAAAAATAGGGCTGGGGGTGTAGCTCGGAGGTAGAATGCCCTGGGTTCAATCCCCGGTACCGCAAAAATAAATAAATAAATAGAAAAAAAGCTCAAATGTCAACAGAAAGCGAGTTAGTAATATGAATGGGCAAAGCATGCGAGGTGTGAGACAGTGGCGGAAGCTGGGCACAGTGGCGGAAGCCTGTAATCTCAGTGCTTGGGAGGCTGAGACAGGAGGACCGTAGGTTCGAGGCAACTTGGTAAGACCCTCAGCAACTTAGACCCTGTTTCAAAATAAAAAATAAAATAGGGCTGGGGGTGTAGCTCGGAGGTAGAATGCCCCTGGCTTCAATCCTCAGTACCAATAAAGCCAAAACCAAAGGACAGTAAGGAGCACAGAGAAGACTGTAGCCGACTTAATTTTTGGAAATAAGGGCTAAATGAGCCAGGCAGGCTCAGTATGAGAGTGGAGAGTAGTGAGGGTTAGGGTAAATTGTTAGTATATGGAAATGAGATCTACATATGGTTAGCTAGATCTTTCTGTTTTTTTTTCCAAAGCAGTCAGAAATAGGGATGTTTATATCAGCTACTTCTCCCCCCTCCCTCCCTCCCTCCCTCCCTCCCTCCCTCCTTCCTTCCTTCCTTCCGTGGTTATGGGGATTGAACCCAGAGGCATTCTACCTCCGAGCTACACCCCTAGCCCTTTCTAGTTTTTGTTTTGAAACAGGGTCTCCCTAGGTTGCTGAGGGTCTCACTACACTGCTGAGGCTGGCCTCAAACCTGTGATCCTCTTGTCTCAACCTCCCAAGTACTGGGATGACAGGCGTGCGCCACCATACCCGGCTCCAGATCCTTCTCTTTAAATGTTGGCAACTAATTCAAACTTTGTAAAAACTGCAGGTCCGACCAGGTGCAGTTGCAGGGCCCATCTGAGCAGGAGGCCGCTGGTTTGCAGCCTCTGTGTTAGGGTTCTGGTTCTGTAGCTGCTAAGTTCTGGCTAGCATGTCATGGTGTCTCCCTTTATCCAGGGCTCCTATGGTGTGGTCAAGCTGGCCTACAACGAAAACGACAACACCTACTACGTGAGTACCTGCCCTGGAAGGGTCTCAGAGCTGCGGTCTCATTTCATTCCTAGCTCATTTAGGAAGCGATGTACCCATTTTACAGATGGGGAAGTGGGGAGGGGAAGTAATCGGCCCAGGAAGAGTCGCTCATGCACCAGGCGCCTCTTGCGCGCATACTCTGAGCCGCCATTTCTGCCTCCTGTGTGGCGCTGAGAGCCAGGCGGAGCTGGACAGCTGCCTTTGTAGCTAGGGATTTGGCGTCACCCAGTGTGGCTTCAGACCCTGATCTAACGTGTGTCCCTGGGCAAGTGTGCTTTCCATGTGTAAAGCAGCTGAGCCTCAGTTTCCCCGTGTCATACCCCTCCTTCGCCTGTCACCGCGGCCCACTCATGATTTGATCTGGGGCAGAGAGAGTCGCAGGCTGTGGCCTTCCAGTGGGGATTGTTGACGGGGAAACGTAGAAGCACCCCAGGCTTTGGGCGACTCTGGGAGTCCAGCCTCTACCCAACCCGGAGGCTGCTTGATCCCCTCTGGTGATGGGGAGCTCAGTACATTGTCCTGCGGCGGCCAGGGGGCCAGGAGCCTGGGCAGGCCTTGGAGCGGGAGACCCTCCCTCGCCCCCGTCCTCCTTCCTCCTCCCCTGCTTTAACTGGGCCTGGGTCTTTTCTTCTGCAGGCGATGAAAGTACTGTCCAAAAAGAAGCTGATCCGGCAGGCTGGCTTCCCACGTGAGTGTGGGGGGCAGGACCCTTGACCTCAGGTGTACTTAACCCCAGTACTCTCTGCAGGGAACACCATGTGGTGGGGCAAGGCAGGGCAGAGCCCACTGAATGGTGTCCCCCGCAGAGAGTACCCTGAAGACACCCCACACACTCAGCTCTTTCCTGAAGCCAGTGCTGGCCTCCTGCTGAACTTCCCCATTCACTTGAAGAATACTTCTTAAAGTAATATAGGAGCTGGGCGGTGTCGCATCCCAGTACTTGGGAGGCTGAGACAGGAGGATCGCAGGTTTGAGGACAGCCTCAGTACTTAGTGAGACTGTCAGAAACTTAGTGAAACCATATTTTAAAATAAAAAATTAAAATAGGCCGGGCGTGGTGGCGCACGCTTGTAATCCCAGTACTTTGGGAGGCGGAGACTAGAGGATCCGGGTTCTCGGCCAGCCTCAGCTCTCTCTCTCTCTCTCTCTCTCTCGGTGAGGCCCTCCGCAACTTCGTGAGACCCGGTTTCAAAATAAAGTATAAAAAATAGGGCCGGGGGTGTAGCGTGGAGGTAGAACGCCCCTGGGTTCAATCCCCAGTACCACAAAAAACAACAACAACAAAAATTAAAATAGTGTTTGGGGGTGTAGCTCAGAGGTAGAATGCCCCTGGGTTCAATCCCCAGTACCACACACACACACACACACACACACACACACACACACACACGGAGGCTGTCAGCATCCTCCCCATCCTGTAACTCCGCTTCCTCCTTTCCACATCCCACTTCTGACACCTGCACCTTTGCCCGTCCTTTCCCACGGCTGCTCACCGCTGCATCTCATTCTGCTCGCTGCACTGAGATGCTCACTCATGTGGACTGTGTGACGCACTGCACGTGTTGACTGTGGGTCTTCACGTCCTCATGACCCCTTCACTGCAGGGCCAGCCAGGACCTGAGCGCCTCTCGTTTCCGGCAGTGTTTGGCTTGGCTCTCGTTACTCTTACTTCCTTTCCTCTCCCTGTCCTCGTTTTACAGCTGTGCTGTTTCCATGACTTAAGGAGGTGAGGGATCATGTTTATGTCCATCTCGTGCAGTGGGAGAGCCGAGCCCCAGAGAGGGGCAGTGACCGACTCACTCTGGGAGGTTGAGACAGCTGAGCTGGACCCGTTACCTCAGTGCACTCTGACCAGAAGGAAGGGATTAACAGAAAGACTGTGAGCCGGGCATGGTGGCACACACCTGTAATCTCAGTACTTGGGAGGCTGAAACAGTAGGATCGCAGGTTTGAGGCCAGCCTCAGCAACATAGCGAGATCCTCAGCAACTTAGCGAGGCCATTTCCAAATAAAAAATAAAATCGGTCTGGGTTGTAGCTCAGAGGTAGAATGCCCCTGGATTCAATCCCCAGTACCACAAAAGAAAGACTGTGCAAGGGGCCTGGGGCTTGGCCTCACTGGTTTCTAGCAGTAGAGGAGACAGATGAAGAGAAGGCTGGTTAAAGCCCCTGGTGGCGGCAGGTGCTCTAGCCCTGTCGAGCTCCAGCCCCGGCCGCTGTCCTCTGCAGAGCAAAGTCTCTCCACCCTGACCCCGTGCCTGTGTGTCTCCTCCAGGTCGCCCCCCGCCCCGAGGCACCCGTCCTGCCCCCGGGGGCTGCATCCAGCCCAGGGGCCCCATTGAGCAGGTGTACCAGGAGATCGCCATCCTGAAGAAGTTGGACCACCCCAACGTGGTGAAGCTGGTGGAGGTGAGGTGGGGTGCACGGAGGAGGGAGGGCGCTGACTGTCCGGTCACTGGCTTCCAGGGAGAACCAGGTCAGCCAGCCAGGACCGCAGGGCCAGGCAGCCTGTGATCCCGGCTGCCCCTGGCTGCTATTCCATGTTACGGTCGCCCCTCCTTGGGCAGCTTCTTACTCCCATTTTACTAATGGAGAAATTGAGGCTGAGGACTACTGAGGCTTGCCCTTTTTTTTTTTTTTTTTTTTTTTTTTTTTTTTTTTTTTTTTTTTTTTTTTTTTTTTTTTTTTTTGCTGTACTGGGGATTGAACTCAGGGGCATTCCACCTGTAAGCCACACCCCCAGCCCTGTTTTATTTTTTATTTGGAAACAGGGTCTCAGTAAATTGCTGAGGCTGGCTGTGAACCTGCGATCCCTGTCTCAGCCTGACGAGTACTAGGATTTCCGGTGTGAGCCACCATCCCCGGCTCTTCACCCATTTCTGTCTCTTTGAAGCTGGCTTTCTTTCTGCTATACATATGGGTAGTTGTAGTACAAAAGTGGCCACACACATTATGTAAGCAAGTGGGCATGGCTGTGTTTTAATAAAACTTTACTTACAAAAGCAGGTGGAGCCGGGCGTGGTGACGCAGGCTTGTAATCCCAGTACTTGGGAGGCGGAGACCGGAGGATCTGGGTTCCCGGCTAGCCTCAGCTACTTAGTGAGGCCCTCCGCAACTTAGTGAGACCCGGTTTCAAAATAAAGTATAAAAAATGGGGCCGGGGGTGTAGATCATAGTTGAATGCCCCTGGGTTCAATCCCCGGTTCTGCAAAAAAAAAAAAGCAGGTGGAGAGCTGGGCGTGGTGGCACCCGCCTGTAAAATCCCAGTACTTGGGAGGCTGAGACTGGAGGATCAGAGTTCGTGGCCAGCCTCAGCTACGTAGTGAGGCCCTCTGCAACTTAGTGAGACCCTGTTTCAAAATGAAGAATAAAAAATAGGGCTGGGGGTGTAGCTCAGAAGTAGAATGCCCTTGGGTTCAATCCCCAGTACTGCCAAAAAAGTTATTTATGAATTCATTAAAAACAATAATCCTCTTACATAGAAACATAGTAATATATTTTTATGAGAAATAGCTGTTTTCAGCCGGGTGTGGTGGTGCACGCTTGTAATCCCAGTACTTGGGAGACTGAGACTGGAGGATCCGGGTTCGCGGCCAGCCTCAGCTACGTAGTGAAGTCCTCTGCAACTTAGCAAGACCCTGTTTCCAAATAAAGAATAAAAAGTAGGGCTGGAGGTGTAGCTGGAGGTAGAATGCCCCTGGGTTCAATCCCTGGTTCCGCAAAAAAAAAAAAAAAAAGAATTAACTGTTTTCTGGAAGAGTGGCCTAGTTTTACACCTTTACCAATTTTTCTGTCGATGTTTGGCTTACTAGAAGCATCTGGATTCTCCTTTTTGCTTCTGCCATCAGCCTGCTGTGACAGTCCCTGTCGGTGGCCTCTGGAAACCCCTTGGGTATTAGCAGAGAACGAGGTTGGGAAAGGCCCACATTGTCTTAGTTTTAGGATGAAAATAGTGGAGTCCCTCGGAGTGTCTTGGGGGCCCCAGGAAGGCCCCAGGTCACATCTGGAGCACCTCTGGTTGAGTCGACAAGGGCTTGTAGACAGCCCGCAATAAAGGGCAGGGGGCGGGAAGGCGGCTCAGAGGAAGCCACATTGAGGTCCCACCCCAAACCGTACCCACCCAGCTCCCGGGTTGGAGGTGACAGGGAAGGGCATTGCAGGGGAAGGAACAGAATGTGCACAGGCCTCTGGTAGGCGGGAGGGCCACGGCCACCCTGCCTGGGCCCTGGGCCCACAGCTGCAGGACTCCGGGTGGACAGGCCAGCGGGTGGACCCTAGCTTGGCCCGGCCTGCATCCCTGTCTCAGGGCCCACTATTTGGTGTCTGTTGGGTGACAGGAGCAGCAGATACGATGTGGGACGAGGCAGGAGGCCTAGTCTGGCCAAGGAGCCTGTTTCTTCCCAAAGGAGAGAGATGGCAGCCGTGGCCCTCTCCCTCTGTCACACCGGGTTCTGTGACCATGACTCTCTTGACTCTGATGCTGGAGTTGGCCATCGGAGCGGAAGCCCGGGGGTACCTGGTTTGCAGGGTGGCCCTGGGTCCTGGCAGGACCCCCTCCAACCCCTGTGGTTTCGATCTCCCCTCCCAGGGGGACTCTTGGCCTGTCTGTTTATGTCAGGTGTTTCCTGAGGCCAGGGAGGTGGCTGCGCCAGTGCTGTCCTGTGGGGGGAGGCGCACAGGAAACGCCCTTTCCTGCGGGGGTAGGGGGTGGGGAGGGACAGGGCCGGCTCCTTGGGGAGCTGCTCCTCCAAGATGGGGTGTGGATTTCATGCGCAGTGGCAGGCATTTCCCGGGAGACTTGCTCCTCCCTCTTGTAACCTCCTTTCTGGGTCGGGGACCCTGGGACACTGGGCTGGGAGGTGCTTGCTCTCCAGGAGCCATATGGGTGACACCCCCGGGGGGGTTTCTTCTCCGCTTCCATCTTGATGAGGAAGAAGGGCAGGAAGCGCGGTCTCCTGTGGGCGGCCACCTGTCCGCCTCCTGTTTCCTCGATGCTCATGTCTGTTCTCTCTCTCTCCTCCCCTGCTCCTCGTCCTGGCCGTGCGGGCGGCTGTGCCAACAGGTTCTGGATGACCCCAATGAGGATCATCTGTACATGGGTAAGAGAGCCCTTCCTCCTGTCGCCCTTGCTCAGGCGCCGCACCTGCCGGTGCCCGTGTCCTCTCCAGGCAGCTGCGGCCCGCACACCCCACCAGAAGCTTCCCCTTCTGGGTTCAGCTGCGCCCCACTGAGCCCCACAGAAGGCCACACGCCTGGTCCAAAGCAGGAGGTGGAAGAGAGTTTTTGCTGGGAATTTTATTTTATTTTATTTTATTTTATTTTATTTTGTGGTACCGGGGATTGAACCCAGGGGTGTTTTACCTCCGAGCTACACCCCCGGCCCTATTTTTTATACTTTATTTTGAAACCAGGTCTCACAAGGTTGGGAAGGGCCTCACTAAGTAGCTGAGGCTGGCCACGAACCCAGACCTTGGATTTGTTCATTTGCAAATTTTTTTTTGCAGTACCGGGGATTGAACCCAGGGGCGTTCTACCTCCGCGCTACACCCCCAGCCCTATTTTTTTATACTTTATTTTGAAACCGGGTCTCACGAACTTGTGGAGGGTCTCACTAGGTAGAGAGAGAGAGAGAGAGACAGCGAGCTGAGGCTGGCCACGAACCCGGATCCTCCGGTCTCCGCCTCCCAAAGTGCTGGGATTACAAGCCTGCGCCACCACGCCTGGCCATTTGCAAATTTTTATTGAGCCGGGTGTGGTGGCACACGCCTATAATCCCAGCACTTGAGAGGCTGAGATAAGAGTATTGTGGGTTCCTGACCAGCTTTAGCAATTTAGTGCAACTTAGAGAGACCCTTTTCAAAATAAAAAATAAAGCTAGGCATGGTGGTGCACACCTGTAATCCCAGTACTTGGGAGGCTGAAACAGGAAGATCGTAGGTTCAAGGGCAGCCTCAGCAACATAGCAAGACTCTCAGCAACCTAACAAGACCCTGTTTCAAAAACAAAAAAATAAGGCCGGGCGTGGTGGCACACACTTGTAATACCAGTCCTTGGGAGGCTGAGACAGGAGGATCCGGGTTCATGGCAGCCTCAGCTACCTAGTGAGGCCTCTGCAACTTCATGAGACCCGGTTTCAAAAAAAAGTATAAAAAATAGGGGTGTAGTTCAGAGGTAGAACGCCCCTGGATTCCATCCCTGGTACCGCAAAAAAAAAAAAAGAAAAAGAAAAAGAAAAAAAATTTAAAAATAGGGCCAGGGTTATAGCTCGGAGATAGAACACCCCTGGGTTCAATCCCCGGTACCACAAAAAAATAAAATAAAATAGGGCTGGGGGTGTAGCTGAGAGGTAGAATGTTCCTGGTAGCTCAGTGGTACATCACCCCGGGTTCAATCCCCAGTACCATGCGCACACGCGCGTGCACACACACAAATAAACAATTTACACGGCATATACGTATGGCCACATCGTAACTGTGGAAGGCCCATGAGTGATGTTTGAGGAAATAAAAAGAAATCATTTTGGCTCAGAGTGCACCCTCAGCCTAATTTTCTCACACTGAACTCCAAGTGATTTGGGGCCGTTTCTAAAGAGATTGTTTATTCGTTCAACAGACATCATCATTTGTCAGCCCTGTTTTAAGTTCTTCCAGGAACAAACTCAAAACTGCCCATTCTCAGGGCAAACCGCCTAAGTATCATTATGCCTGGGCTTTGAAGAGGATGACACTATAAGAAATAAAATAAACCCTTAGTAGGGTCCGAGGAGCCGGGAGTTCTGGGTTGGGTGAATGAGAACTAGTGTGGCTTTTGGGGGAATATCTCACTGAGGGGACATTTGGGCAGGATGGTGGGGACCAGGTGGCAGAGGGTATTTTACACCGGTATCGGAATTTGGCTTTGACTCTGAGCCAGATGGGAGCCCCTGGGATCTTTGAGCAGACGGAGGAGTGAAATGAGTATAGAGACCGTGGCCCAGGCTTCAGAGAGCAGTTTCCTGAGCTGTTTGAGGCACACAGCTTCAGGGACAGAGCTTCCACCCTGGAGGCACAGTGCAGAAAGGAGCTGTGCTCAGCCAGGCGCGGTGGCGCACACCTGTGACCCCAGTGCTTGGGAGGCTGAGACAGGAGGATCGCAGGTTCGAGGACAGCCTCAGCAACTTAGTGAGACTCTCATCAACCTAGCGAGACCCTGTTTCCAAATAAAAATAAAGTAGGGCTGGGGGTGTAGCTCGGAGGTAGAATGCCCCTGGGCTCCATCCCCAGTGCCGAGCTTCTCGGCACAGCCCAGAGCAGCAGTGCTCTGCCCTAGGTTGGGCACACGGTGCCTGAAGTCCTCGGTGTGACTAGAGGACATAGTTGGCATCTGTCATGGATGCCAACTGGCATTCCATCACCCCTGGAACCTCCAAGGTACATGTAGAGGGACGAGAGGGAATCCAGCAGCCGTCCCCACAGGCTTCCTTTCTCTTTGGCCTTGTTTTCTTTTTTTTTTTTTTGTGGTACTGGGTATTGAACCC
>PVJS01015724.1:0-10230 GCA_004027185.1 Glis glis | reverse complement strand
GAGTGTTCCTAGGTCCTATTGTCATGGCTAGAATTGGAATGGAATTAAAATTCATTTAGAGCCAGGTGTGGTGGCGCACACTTGTAATCCCAGTACTTGGGAGGCTGAGACAAGAGGATCTCAGGTTTGAGACCAGCCTCAGCAACTTAGTGAGACCGTTTCAAAATAAAAAATAAAATCGGGCCAGGGATGTAGCTCAGAGGTAGAACACCCCTGAGTTCAATCCCTAGTACCACAAAAAAATAAGAATTCATTTGACATTGTTGGTTTAGGGAGTGCAGTTTTGTCTTTTTGTTGTTGTGTCTCTTCTATTGTTGTCATTTCATTGTTATCGGTGTTTAGGGCTTCTCTTTTTCACTGTGACATTCAGTTTGATTATGCAAGCAATAAAAGTGAATTTGTGTGTGTGTGTGTATGTATGGTGCTGGGGATTGAACCCAGGAACATTCTATCTCTGAGTTACACCCCTAGCCCTTTTTATTTTTTATTTTGAAACAGGCTCTCACTAAGTTGCGGAAGGCCTCGCTAAGTAGCTGAGCCTGGCTGTGAACCTGCGATTCTCCTGTCTCAGCCTCCCAAGTACTGGGATTACAAGCGTGCACCACCACGCCCGGCCAGCTTGTTCTGTTTTTATTGCTCAGCCCGCTAGTGGGTGGAGAAGAGAGTTTTCTTTGATATAAGTAGCATACTGGAGCTACAGAGGGAGACCACAGTGTGTTTGGGAAGGACTTAGCCCTTCTAGAACATTCCTGGGCCTTCCAGAACATTCCTGGGCCTTCCAGAATTTGAGAGGATCAGAACTCCCTACCGAGACTGGGCCAGGGCTGTTGGTTTTTCTGCTGTGTCCCCTGTGGAGAGGCACACCACAGGTGATCTCTGAAGGGCAGCCATGGCAGCCAGTGGCCCTCACTCTCGTCCCCGGCCTCTCTTGCAGTGCCCGTTCATGGACGAGCGGATCATGTGTTTACACAGTAAGATCAAGAGCCAGGCCCTGGAATTTCCAGACCAGTGAGTGTTGCCCATCTCCCCTTCCCCGAGTCTGCGGCGGTCCTGTGGAATCCGCCTCCCACCCTGACGTGTCTCCCACCCCCAGGCCCGACATAGCCGAGGACTTGAAGGACCTGATCATGCGTATGCTGGACAAGAACCCCGAGTCGAGGATTTTGGTGCCAGAAATCAAGGTAACCGGGGGTCACTGCTGGCCCTAGAGGCTGACACCCGAGGTTCAGCCTGCGTTCTACGCTTGGAATTGTCTGGCTCAACCCCGCCTCGGCCAAGCCCCACCTCCTTGTCCATGGTGCCATGCCTCCTCCACACTGCTGCCCTCCATGCCTGGGGCCTCTGGGCTGCTGGGGGCGACCAGGGGTGGGGAGGAGGATTTGGGGGTTGCGTTCCTGTGCTTGTGTACTGGGATCTGTGACCAGCCAGCCGGGCAGCCTGCCCTTGCGCTGATCGACTTGGGCTGATGGCATCCATGCCTGCAGACCCATCGGGGCCTCTGTGCGTGCCACACCCGGCTGCTCAGCCTTGGTCCTTCCCTTGATGTGGACCAGTCCCGTGCAGGAATCGCATCGAGAGTGCGAGGAAATCTGTGAGCAATTCAGTCTTCCCTGACCTGGCAAATTCTCCCCGCAGAAAGCACTTTGGGGAGAAACCCCCCATCCATGCCCCCAATGGCCTGCCAACTCCACGTGGCCCTTTAAGAGCTCTCCAGGTGTCTCCGGAACCTGCTGGCACCTGTCTAACTAGTGTTGGAAGGTGTCTTAAGAGGGGCAGCCCAAAAGGTCAGAGAGGAGGACTTGGGCCCCAGGAGGGGGCGAGGGATGGATGCTGGCCTGGCTCCTCCCGACTGTGTCTGTCCAGCTGGTCTCTGCCTCCTCAGGTCACTGTTTCCCTTCTGTGAGGTGGGGAGCGTGCCGCCTGCTCCGAGCGGAGCCTTCCGGGTGTCAGGGACAGTTGCCCAGGCGTGACGGGTGCTCCCTGACCACTGGGCCTAGCTGATGCCAAATTCTTTTCCGATGCTGGGTGTGGTGGCATACACTTGTAATCCCAGTACTTGGGAGGCTGAGACAGGAGGATCACAGGTTCGCGGCCAGCCTCAGCTGCTTAGTGAGGCCTCCGCAACTTAGTGAGACCCTGTTTCAAAAGAAAGAATAAAAAATAGGGCTGGGGGTGTAGCTCGGAGGTAGAACGCTCCTGGGTTCAATCCCTAGTACCACAAAAATAAATAAATAAATAAATAAATAAATAAATAAATAAATAAATAAATTCTAGTCTGGCCACCTGCGTACCTCTGGCCCTTTAAGAGGTTTGCAGATGTTCTCTGGAACCTGCTAGGCACCTGGCTTCCACTTGGCGCTGGAAGGTGTCTTAAGTGGGGCAAGCCCAAAAGATAAGGACCTGGACCCCAGGAGGGGGTCTAGAAGTGTCTGCCAAGACCTGGGACCAGAGGGGGAATCGGTTTGCACACCTCTCAGCCCCGCCGCCCCTCCCAGTCTCTGTATCTGGCTTCTCCACCTTCCTTCCATCTCGCCTGCCCTGCCCTCCTCCCCACTCCCCAGCTCTCCTGCATGCCCGACCTCAGGCCTCGCCCTCCTCCCCCGCATGCCCTTCTTGGCTCCGCTGGCTGGCAGGGCCTTCTGGGAGGCGGCCGCACCTGCCCCTCACCCCTCCTGTCATTCATTGAAGCTGCACCCTTGGGTCACGAGGCACGGGGCCGAGCCGTTGCCATCGGAGGACGACAACTGCACGCTGGTCGAGGTGACCGAAGAGGAGGTCGAGAATTCGGTCAAACACATTCCCAGCCTGGCGACCGTGGTAAGGCCGGATGAACCACCGACCCAGAGCAGGGCCTGAGAGCGCCAGAGGCGGGGCCGGGATGCAGGCAGAGGCCCGGGAAGCAGATGTGGGGCCTTGGGCACGCTTCAGGCCACACGCCCCCCGTGGTGCCCATAGAGGGGGCAGCCCCCTGCAGGGTCATGCCGCCCCTCCAGAATCCCTGCTTTCAGAGCAGGCTGGGGAGGCACGCCAGGGATGGGGCTGCAGCTAGGGCTCTAAGATGGGGTTCCCCGGGCTGGGTGTCCAGTCTCCAGGGCAGATAGCCCGGCACGTCTCATGTCGGCCGCACGGGCACTTACAGGCTAGGCCAGGGCTGCCACTTTGCTCAGAAAGTCCTTCCCGATGCCCAAGGCTGGCGCTTTGTTGGGGAGCCTCGGAGCCCCCTTTTCTGGCCCTGACACATGGAGTCCTCGGGCCTGACCGTGCAGGAGCCCAGGGGTGTGTGCAGGTGGTGGCGTCCTAAGGACAGAGCCAGCGGGCCGCCCTCTGTGCCCTCTTGACAGGGCTGGCTGCATCTGTCCAGCGCTGGCCCCAGCGGGCAGGCGGGGCCCGGGCTCTGGGAGGGACCTGGCCTCGAGGGACTGTCCCTCGGGGCTGGCCTTTCTCTTCCAGCTTTGCTCTGCTCCCTCCTGCTTCCCCACACGCTGCCTCTCTCCCTCAGAACCCGAGCCCCAGGCGGGCACTCATCCATGTCTCCCCTCTCCTCCTGGGGCCTCTGCATGACCTTCACTGTCACACACTCGCCCGCACCCACTCCCCTTCCTGTCCACCCTTCCACCCACTGCCCCTTCCTGCGCCGGTGGCGGGTCCTGCGGGTTAGTCCGTTCCAAGCTCCGGCTCGGCCCCCTCCCTTTGCAGAGTCTCAGGATAAAGCGCCTGACCCTAGAGGTCTGGAATGGGTGTTTGTCACTCAGGAAACAGTTCTTAAATGGAGCAGGCCGGGCGTGGTGGCGCACACCTGTAATCCCAGTCCTTGGGAGGCTGAGACAGGAGGATCAAAGTTTGAGGACAGCCTCAGCAACCTAGTGAGACCCTGTTTCAGAACAAAAAATAAGCCAGGCATGGTGGCGCACTTTTAATGCCAGTCCTTGGGAGGCTGAGACAGGAGGATCACAGGTTCAAGGACAGCCTCAGCAAGTAGTGAGACTCATCTAGCAAGACTCTGTTTTAAAATGAAAAATCAAATAATGCTGGGGGTGTAGCTGGGAGGTAGAATGCCCCTGGGTTCAATCCCCAGTACCGCAAAAAGAACAAAAAACAAACACGGAGTGGATTCTCAGGCAGGAGTGCGGTAATGAACAAGATGCCCCGCCCCCCATCCTGAGAGACAGGTGCTGGTCACACTGCCAACAGATGCGCCTACCGTGTAACGGGCCATGAGTGCGCCCCTGATGGAGGGACCCTGGCCCAGGTGACGGGCTAGAAATGCTTCCAGGAAGAAGCAGATGTGCAGTAAAAGATGGCAGGTGTTGCTGGGTGTGGTGGTGCATGCCTGTAATTCCAGTACTTGGGAGGCTGAGAAAGGAGGATCTCAGGTTCGCGGCCAGCCTCGACTACTTAGTGAGGTCCTGTTTCCAAATAAAGAATAAAAACTAGGGCTGGGGGTGTAGCTCAGAGGTAGAATGCCCCTGGGTTCAATCCCCAGTACCACAAAAAAAAAAAAAAAAGAGAGGTGGCGGGTGTTAACCTGGCTGAGGTGCAGAGGGGCACACACCTGGCAGCAGGGAACAGCATGGGCAGTGTCCCCCGGTGGGAGGGAACTAGGCCTGTAAGAAGCTTCCAGAAAGCCAGGACTGCAGAGGCAGGGCAGACGGAGGGAGGGTGCAACCGAGATTTAAAATGGCCCTGAGTGGGAAGTTGCTGCAGGGTCTGAGTCGGGCATCGGGCATCGGGGAGAGGGGTGCTGTGCTTGCAGGTGTCAAGCTGGGAGTTTCAAGGCGCAGCCCCTCCTTCTGTTTGTCACCGTTGTGTGCCACGCTTAAACTTTTGTTGTGTTTTTTTTTTTGCGGTACTGGGGATTGAACCCAGTGGCATTCTACCTCCGAGCTACACCCCCAGCCCCATTTTTTATTCTTTATTTTGAAACAGGGTCTCACTGAGTTGCGGAGGCCTCATGAAGTAGTTGAGGCTGGCCGCGAACCCGGATCCTCCTGTCTCAGCCTCCCAAGTACTGGGATTACAAGCGTGCACCACCACGCCCGGCTGTGTGTGCCACACTTGAGATGATAGCGCGAGCCAGGCCGGTGCCAGCTCTGGGGCTCGCGGCCTCATGAGAAGGAAGGGCCAGAAAGGCGCCCTCCCCTGGGGTCAGAGGCCAGTGGGACGGAGCAAGAGGAGGGAAGGGCCAGGTGGTCTTGTCGTGGTGGAGGTGACAGCTCCCACGGCTCAGAGGAAGGGGCTGGCTTGTCACAGGGCCCACCAGGACCCCGCTGTGCTGAGAACCGGGCTGCAGCCCTTCTTGTCCCTGCTTGGGAGGTGGCCTTCCTTCTCCAAGTGGTTTTCTTTTTTTCCTTATTGAGGTAGAACTCACATAACATAAAATTAACCATTTCAAAGTGGCAGTTCAAGCCGGGTGCAGTGGCGCACACCTGTCATCCCAGTACTTGGGAGGCTGAGACAGGAGGAGCGCAGGTTCAAGGCCAGCCTCAGCTACTTAGTGAGGCCCTCTGCAAGTTAGACCCTGTTTCAAAAAAATAAAGAATAAAAAAATAGGGCTGGGGGTGTAGTCGGAGGTAGAACACCCCTGGGTTCAATCCCCAGTACTGCAAAACACACACACACACACACATGCACACACACTCATACACACAAAAATTCTCAGCAACCTAGTGAGACCCTGTTTCCAAATAAAAAAATAAAACAGGGCTTGGGGGTGTAGCTCGGAAGTAGAATGCCCCTGGGTTCCATCCCTGGTACCACAAAAAACAAAAACCCAAGTGGCAATTGAGTGGCAGTTAGGACATTCACAATGTTGCGCAGTTATCACCTCCATAGTTCTGAATCTTTTCGTCAGTTCACAAGCAACCCCAGTTCATGAGCTGTCACTCCCCCTACCCTCTCCCGCTCGTCCCCGGCAGCCACCATCTGTTTCCCATCTCTGGATTCCCCGTTCTGACGCTTCATAGCAGTGGAATCATACACTACGTTCAATGCTTTTAGTATAACTCACATCACCATTATCTAATTTAACAACATGTACGTTACCCCAAAAAGAAACCCCATACCTGGGCTGGGGGCGTTGCTCAGTGGTAGAACACTCGCCTCACGTGCTCCAGGCCTGGGGTTCGACTCCCAGTGAAAAGCCAAGGGAGAAAGCCCACACCTGTTAGCAGCCGGCCCCCACTCCCCTTCCCCAAGCCCCTGGCCACCACCGCCTTTTTGTCTGTATAGATTGATCTGTGCTGGACATGTCCTATAAACGGAATCATACATCGCGGGGCCTTCTGCGTCCGGCTTCTTTCACTTAGCACCATGTGTGTGACACTCACCCGCGCTTCGGCATCCGCGTCTCACTCTTCACGGCCCGCTAGTGTTCCTTCATGTGGGCAGACGGCTTTCTGTTATGCAGTCAGCTATCTGACATCTCAATTGTGTCCACTTTTTTTTTTTTTTTTGTGGCACCGGGGATTGAACCCAGGGGCATTCTTACCTCCCAGTTACACCCCCAGCCCTGTTTTATTTTTATTTGGAAACAGGGTCTTGCTAGGTTGCTGAGAGTCTTACTACTTGCTGAAGCTGGTCTGGAACCTGCAATCCTCCTGTCTCAGCCTCCCAAGTACTGGGATTATAAGCATGCACCACCACGCCTGGCTCAAAATTTTAAAAAGTAAATAAAGCCGGGCTGGGGGTATAGCTCAGAGGTAGAATGCCCTGGGTTCAATCTCTAATCACACACACACACACACACACACACACACACACACACACTGTACAAGAGGATATGCTAGGTTATATGCAAATACTGAGCTATTTTGCATAAGGGACTTGAGTGTTCACAGATTTTGGTAGTTGGTGGGGGAGGGGTTCTGGAACTGATGCCCCTATATATACAGGGACAGCTATACTTTTTTTTTTTTTTTTTGGTACTGGGGATTGAACCCAGAGGCATTCTACCTCCAAGTTACGCCCCCAGATGCTGGGCATGATGGTGCACGCTTGTAATCCCAGTACTTGGGAGGCTGAGACTGGAGGATCCAGGTTCACGGCCTGCCTCAGCTACTTAGTGAGGCCCTCTGCAACTTAGTGAGACCCTGTTTCAAAATAAAGAATAAAAAATAGTGCTGGGGGTGTAGCTCGGAGGTAGAACGCCCCTGGGTTCCAGCCCCAGTACCGCAAAAAAATAAAATAAAGAAAGAAAGAATAAAAAATAGTGCTGGGTGTGTAGCCCAGAAGTAGAATTCCCCTGGGTTCAATCCCCAGTACTGCAAAAAAAAAAAAAGTTATACCCTCTGCCCCATTTTATTTCTTATATGGAAACCGGGTCTTACTAGGTTGCTGAGAGCCCCGCTAAGTTGTCAAGGCTGGCTTAGTACCTGTGATCCTCCTGCATCAGCCTCCCAAGTACTGGGATTACAAGTGTGTGCCACTATGCCCGACTGGGACAGCTTTACTTTAAAATGGTGAATTTGGGGCTGGGAAGTAGCTCAGTGGCAAAATACTTGCCTCACAAATATGGTGTGCCCTGGGTTTGAGCCCCAGTTCCAAAAAGACCAAAAAAAAAAAAAACAAACCCCAAATTAAGCTAAGAACAACAAACAAATGACCAAAAAACCTTTTAGCCTGGCGTGGTGGTGTACACCTATAACCCCAGTACTTGGGAGGCTGAGACAGGAGGATTGCAGGTTTGAGGACAGCCTCAGCAAGTAGTGAGACTCTCATCAGCTTAGTGAGACCTTGTTTCAAAATTAAAAAATAAAATAGGGTTGGGGGTGTAGCTTGGAGGTAGAATGCCCCTGGGTTCAATCCCCAGTACCATAAAAAAATAAAAAAGCTAGGCGTGGTGGCGCATGCTTGTAATCCCAGTATTTGGGAGGCTGAGACCGGAGGATCTGGGTTCGAGGCCAGCCTCGGCTACTTAGTGAGGCCCTCCGCAACTTAGTGAGACCCTGTTTCAAAATAAAGACTAAAAAAATAGGGCTGGGGGTGTAGCTCAGAGGTAGAATGCCCCTGGGTTCAACCCCCAATACCACAAAAATAAAATAAAATAAAAATAAATAAAACAGTGAATTTATGGTATGTGAATTATATCTTGATTTTTAAAAAGCAGCCTCCCGTCCCCAGAGAATCAATGAATTGTCTCTCGGGGTGCAGTAGAGTGGTCACAGATGGCTTACACTGAAAATAGGGCCTGGCCTTGAAGGTGAGACAGGTTGGTGGGCCCGGAGGGCCCATCCAGCAGTGGCCCCGGTGGGACAGGTGGTACCAGGTGGAGCACGGAGCTGGAGGAGGTCGGCAGGCTGGGACTGGCTTGTGACAGGCCTTGTGTGTGGACCAGGGCATCTGGATCTTCACTTGGTGGCAGCTAGGGAGCGGGGAGTGACTCATCCTACACAGGGGATGAGTCTGAGTCTGGCGACTGCTGGGACCGAGCGTGACACCCAGTTTCCCACAGAGGCCTGGGGCAGTCTCGAGCCCTGGGCGCTGGTGGGGCCGGAATCTCCCCTCACCTGCCTTCTCCTCTCTCCTCTTCAGATCCTGGTGAAAACCATGATTAGGAAACGCTCCTTTGGGAACCCGTTCGAGGGCAGCCGGCGGGATGAGCGCTCGCTGTCTGCCCCCGGGAACCTGCTCAGGTGAGTGTCCGCTGCGTCCAGCCCAGGCCGCCTGCGCACTGGGGTCTCACCTCATCCAGGGCTCAGCCGACTGCTCAGTCGCACTGAAGTCCTGCATTTCTTGGGGGATCAGCGCTTTTACTGGGGTCCTCTCGGCAGCCAGCACTTTTGTGGCTGGGTGGGATGTTAGGCCCTGTGACTGAGGGACGTGGCCTGCTCTGGACTCTCTGTGTTAAGGCACAGAGGTGTGCACCCACCTGCCGGGATGGCGCTGGCCGAGTGAAGCCGGCTTGGCGGCCACTGTCTGGGGTGAGGGATGGGAACCCCAGGGAGCCCCAAGATCCCGTCTCACTTCCCTTTTCCCTCCCTCTGGCGATTCCAGCAAAAAACCAACCAGGGAGTGGGAGCCCCTGTCTGAGCCCAAGGTAACGCCTGCCTGCCTGTGCGGGGCCTCCAGTCCCAGGGCTAAAACGAGGGGCCTCCAGGGGCTTGGGCCCGACCCGGGTCGTGCATGCATGCTAGGCTGCAGGTGCATGGCGCTCCACCCGGAATGCCTGTGAATTCACCCAGATCTTCAGACCCAGCTGGGCCCTGTCCTCAGTGCACGGCAGTGTGTCGCAGTTCTGTCCCTGCTGGGGCGGCCCCTGCTGCGAGTGTGAGTGTGGGGGTCGGGGCAGCGCCAGCCCACTGTGCTCCGCAGCTCCCGGCAGGGCTGCCCAGCGCCTGCCCTTGCTTCTGTGCTGGGTTGAGACCCAGAAGATAAGCCCCTTTCTGCCTGTTGCAAAGTGCTCTGAGAGTCCCCGACCCCAGTAGGTACTGTCCCTTTCCTTCCTGGCCAGCTGTCCTTCTTCCAAACACACACCCAGGCCAGTGTTACCAGCACCTCCCACCACAGATGGGAATTTTTGTCTCCATAAGACTGGGAGGGCCCAGAGCAAGATGGAGACCCCACAGAGCCTGACGTGGCCACCTGATGCTACTCACAGCTCCAGGCAGCCATTTCTACTGTTAGAAACGGCTTTATTCAGGGCAGGAGATGAGCTCAGTGGTAGAGCGCTTAAGGCCCTGGGTTCCATTCCCAGTGCCAGGAGAAAAAAAAGTTTTATTGAGAGATAATTCACATGCCATAGTTTACCCATTTCAAATGCAGACTTAGCCAGGCATGGTGGCGCACGCTTGTCATCCCAGTACTTGGGAGGCTGAGACAGGAGGATCACAGGTTCTCAGCCAGCCTCATCTACTTAGTGAGGCCCTCCGCAACTTAGTGAGACCCTGTTTCAAAATAAAAAATAGGGCTGGGGGTGTAACTCGGAGGTAGAATGACCCCGGGTTCAATCCTCAGTACCACACACACACAATATATATATATAGAATAGAAAATATATATATATATATATATATATATATATATATATATATATATATAGAATAGAAAATAGGGCTAGGAGCCGGGCGTGGTGGCGCACGCTTGTAATCCCAGTACTTGGGAGGCGGAGACTGGAGGATCCGGGTTCACGGCCAGCCTCAGCTCTCTCTCTCTCTCTCTCTCTCTCTCTCTCTCTCTCTACTTAGTGAGGCCCTCCGCAACTTCGTGAGACCCAGTTTCAAAATAAAGTATAAA
>PVJS01015723.1:0-11724 GCA_004027185.1 Glis glis | reverse complement strand
GAGGATTTTGGGTTCGAAACCAACCTCAACAATTTAGTGAGACTCCCATCAACCTAGCAAGACCCTGTTTCAAAACAAAAAAAAAAAAAATAAAAATGGCTGGGGATGTAACTCGGAGGTAGAATGCCCATGGGTTCCGTTCCCAGTACCACCAAAAAAAAAAAAAAAAATTACATGAGCAAGATAAAAGTGTGTGTGTTGGGGGGGAGAGAACCTAAAAGAACAGGTGGAGGTGATAATGTCCCAGGTGGTGCGAGATGACAACCTGGGCGGATGGTCCCCAGGTGTGGGAGACTGGTCAGGGGCCTCTCTGTTCCTCCGGGCCTTAACGCTGGTTTTCTGTTCGGTGAGCAGGAAGCGAGGCAGCGAAGACAACCTCCGGGGCGCCGACCCGGCCCCTGTGGGGGAGGAGGAAGTCCTCTTGTGAAAGGTGGTCCCTGCGTGGAAAGTTGGGGGGCCCCGGCTCCCGGCTCCCCCGCACGCATGCATCCGCTGCAGCCCGAGGAGGCGATGGAGCTGGAGTAGCTGCCTGGACCACTTGACCTCGCATGCCCGGCCGTGTCGCCCCGCACGGGGCTGCTGCACCCCACGTTTCCATAGCAGCATGTCCTACGGAAACTGAGCACGTGTGTAGAGCCTTGACCGTCATCTCTGGTTATTTTTTTTCCTTTGTTGTTTTAAAGGGGACAAAAAAAAAAAAAGGACTTGACTGCATGACGTCGACCTCGGCCGCTGGCTGGCCAGACCGGCGGGTGTGAGGACTGCACGCTCAGACCCACCCGCATTTTGGGACAATCGCTTTTTAAAACATTTTTATGCCAAAAATCCTTCCGAACCGTGTCAGATGTACCAAGTGAATGTGTGTGGGGTGTGAACTCCAGCCGCCGGAGGGGGAGCAGGGAGGATGGGTGTGACTCCTCTCGCAGACCCCCAACTGTGGCACGTGGAGGAGCAGGGCTCACCCTCCGTAGCTGCAGGGAGCTTCGATGCAACTTATTTGCAAGAAGGACTTTTAAATTTTTTATGGGTAGAATTGTATGTAGTCAGGAAAACCGAAAGGGCTTGAAGTTTAATTAACTTCTCAAAGGGGAATTTCCAACCCTAGATGAGCATTCGGCAGCTGCGGTGGGAAGAAGGTTTGGAGATGGCTGGCCGGGCTTTGGCAAATTATAAAATTTTCAGGGTGAAATCCTACACTTCCATGTATGTTACATGGCTTAGCAGTCAACAACAACAAAAAGACATATTTTCAGTTCTCTAACGACCGAACGCTACAGAAGTTCAGCAATTTTTTAGAGCTTCCAGGCTTGTCATGGCGGCTGCCACGTCATCAGAGTTAGAGCCGATGGAACTACGCTTGTGCATTAGCCGCTCGGCCTGTTTATGACCCCGCGTGTTCTAGAGACTGCGAAGGCTCTGTTCTCAAATCCTGGCTTGCTGTCGTCGTCAAAGGAACGCTTTGCCCCTGGCGGAAGAGGGCCACTGGGGGAAGATCCTCGACCCGGCCGAGCAAGACACGGATGATCATCCTCAGTATCAAAGCTTCGGTAGGATCCACACAGCGACACGGGGACACCCTCTTGGAGAAGGTCGAAACCCAGAAGCTTCCTCAGGGCCCAAGGGGATCGGGGTTGGCACAGGATGTCCCCTCTTGGAGCCAGAAATCCAGAAAGAAAAGGTTGATCTTTTGATTTCCAAGCAATATCTGGGAGTTCGGTTGAGGTTTGGGTGTGACTCCGTCCAGAGCCACACGCGGGCAAATGTGACGTTCAAGGTGGCTGGAAACCGGGCGGACTGTGCCCTGGAGATTCCGGGCTTCGCTTTGCGGAACTTTGGGAGGATCTGGTCCCAGGGGGAGATGCGGTGGCAGTTCCTGGGTTCTGAAGAGCACTTTCCCCTGGTTTCTGTCTGATGAGACCTGATGCAAGGACTTCCTGCGGAGACAGAAGCAGGCCCTTGTCCCCTGCCCAGCCATTCACAGAGCCCGGCTGTTCATGGCTTCCCTAGATTTCCTTCAGCTCTTGACTGTAGTTTAGCCAGACTTTTCTTGCCGTCCTATAAGCAGTTAGAATTAGGGAATGCTGGTTCCCCAGAGACTCCCGTGGAGGGGGTAGTCTCGCCTGCTCGCTTTGTCTTTGTAACCTCATACTTCCCCTCGCGCTCCCCCTATACATTTATAGGGGGAAATGACCCTGTAGCGCCACCCCTCCTGGTAGTGGATGGGGATTGCTTAGTTTGCAATAAGCATTTTGCAGTGGTTCCAGCCGGCTGGCCCTTAGGCCAGTCCCAGCCTGTGTGCATGGACTCCGCCGGGCCGCGCGGCCTGCCTGGAGGAGCGCAGGCAGCATGCCCAGCCCTGCAGACCTCCTGTTCCTGTGTTTACACAACCGTGTCGGGCAACACCATCTCTCCCACCACGGAACTCCCCCTCCGAGAGGTCTTACGCGGAACGCCAGCGATCCGTCGGGCAGCACCTAGCTGTTTGGGGTGGGAGGGTTGGGGGAGGCCCACATCCATAAAGTTCCTTCCTTCCTTCCTTCCTCCCTCCCTCCTTCCTTCTTTCCTTCTTTCCTTCTTTAAAAAAAAACAAACAAACACCAAAGAAAGCCGTGGTAAGGAAAGGAGCCCCTGCCCATGGACAGTATAAGCAGACGGGGCTTTAAAGCATTCGGAACCACCGCTCTCTCGGGGCACAAATGGAGTTTTCAAAAGTCAGCTCAGCCAGGGAAGGGGAGAAGCTGTCACAGCAGCGTTTCGGGGTGGGCAAACGGGGTGCCTGTGACTCGTTGCTGGCCTGTCTGTGTGGCCAACATGGTGTAAGCGACCTACAGCCTTGTAGGAAGCCCAAGTCCTTCATCGCTTTTCTTTCTCTTTGCCCTCTCTACCTCCCCCGTCCATTCCACAGGACGCCAGTGCCCCCCAAAACCGTATCGAGCCCCTTGTTGGCACTTGGGGCTGCAGAGGCCCTCTCCCTCCCGCTCCGGCCTTGCCGTGGGGCAGGGCTGCCGTCCTCAGCCTGGCTACAGCAAGGCGAAACCCCACGCAGGATGACGCCCCGGCTGCGCTCGGCTCCTGTCCATCTTCCAGAGCGGAGTTCCCGGCGCCGGCGGTGGCCCCGGGACCCGGCTCTCTCCCGAGGTGCTAGGGAAGTCCTCGAGGTCACTGGTTCTGTCTCTTCTCCAGCTTCGTGGGCCGAGTTTCGTGGGACTCTCGACTTTTCTATCCTGTGATCTCGTCCATGCCCGATGCTTCTGTTTTATTCCCGATCCTTTCTACTATGCATTTTCCTTTTATCAGGTGTCCAAAGTTAAATACTGTGTATTTATCACTTACGAATACATGAACTTCAAGATAAGCCTTTGGTGTTTTCCACAGATGATGAAGCTTCTCTGTAAACTTGAAATAAACAGACAAAAAAATGGTGCAAAGCCTGGGCCTCTTGGGGATTTTTTTTGGGGGGTATTGGTTGTTTATTTAGGTTGTCTGTCCTTATGTCTGTTTTCCTTCCTTAGGCGGACAGCAGGTCAAACGTCCAAATCAAGGCTCATGTAGTCCCTGATTTAGGGCATATCCTAGTGCTCTGCTGCTCAGCGTGGCTCTAGAACCAGCCGTGTTCAACGCACCTGGGAGCAGGGCAGAATGCGCATGCCCAGGCCCCGCTTACACGCTCTCTACTCCCACGTGATTCACCTGCAAGCTGAAGTTTGAGAAGCTTGGCTCTAGCGGGCAGGTAAGGGCAAAACTCTGGTGGGGGTCAGATAGCGAGTCGCTCCAGGGTGGTTTTAATCCCATAGAACAGGTGCTATGGGCTGAGCATGCTCTGTGATACTTTGCCCTATAAGGTTGGGATTAAACCCATTTTATAGCTTGGTGTGGTGGCGCACACTTGTAATCCCAGTACTTTGGAGGCTGAGACCAGAGGATCCAGGTTCACGGCCAGCCTCAGCTACTTAGTGAGGCCCTCCGCAACTTAGTGAGACCCTGTTTCAAAATAAAGAATAAAAATTAGGGCTGGGGGTGTAGCTCAGAGGTAGAATGTCCCTGGGTTCAATCCCCAGTACCGCAAAACAAAACAAAAAACCCATCTTATGCATCATCAGTAAAGTTCAGCCAGGCCTGGCGTGGAGGCCCATGCCTGTAATCCTAGTATTTGGGAGGCTGAGATAGGAGGATAGCAGGTGAGGCCCACTTTAGCAATTTAGCGAGACTGTCAGCAAGGGCTGGAGGTGTAGCTCGGAGGTAGAACGCCCCTGGGTGCAATCCCCAGTACCACAAAAGCAAAGCAAAGAAAAGCTTAGCCAGTTGTCCAGGTCTCAGGCTCTGTCCCAGCAGGGGACGGGATGATGAATGAAAAAATACTCTTGAAACTTTATTCCTGGTCTGGAAGAGGTGAGGGTGGGGGAGGCGAGAGAGCCAAGCTCCCCCAGTGAACCACAGCCCTTCCTTTTATTGCAGGTTTAGAGTTAAGACTGGGTTGTTAAATCCTTGATTGTTTCTGGCTAGGGAGTGGAGGTTGGGTTAGGAATGCTTTAGAAGATAAGTGTTATCTGGCAGTTTTGCAAGAGCGGCAGAGGTTGCTGTCTTGTTTCCTCCTTGGGGCGTCTTCTATCCTGAAGCAAAGCCAGCAACAGGTGCAGTAAAACAGAAAGACAGCTTACATAGTGAAGGGACATAGGAGTCACTGTCTTCTGTTGCTCAAGAAAGGCAGTCTCCTGCCAAAGCAAGAGGGAAGCTATAAATCGTTAAGCCAATGTTTTTTAGGCTTAGAACGGTTTCCCACGTCCAGGGGCTTGAATTCTTCGCCCTTTCTGCGTTTCAGTCATGACTCTAGCCTGTGGTGTTGCTCCAGTGACTTTGGACTTCATTTTGCTGTTATCAGGGGACAGCAGGTGCAGGCTGAAAGGTTCCTGTGAGCTGGGTGTGGTGGCGCACGCTTGTCATCCCAGTACTTGGGAGGCTGAGACAGGAGGATCTGGGTTAGCAGCCAGCCTCAGCTACTTAGTGAGGCCCTGTTTCAAAATAAAGAATAAAAAATAGGGCTGGGGGTGTAGCTTGGAGGTAGAATGCCCCCAGGGTTCAATCCTCAGTACTGCAAAAAATAAATAATAAGTAAATATAAAATAAAAATAAAAAAACTAGGGCTGAGGGTGTAGTTCAGAGGTAGAGTGCCTCTGGGTTCAATCCCTGGTACCACCACAAAAATAATTAAATACATACATACAAAAGCTGGGCGTGGTGACGCACGCTTGTCATCCCAGTACTTGGGAGGCAGAGACCAGAGGATCCTGGGTTCGCAGCCAGCCTCAGCTACTTAGTGAGGCCCTCCGCAACTTAGTGAGACCCTGTTTCAAAATAAAGAATAAAAAATAGGGCTGGGGGTGGAGCTCGGAGGTAAAGTGCTCCTGGGTTCAATCCCCAGTACTGCAAAAAGAGAAAAGTGAGTTCAGGAGTGACAGATTTCAATGCAGCATTCGTGTGTCATGCGTACGTGGGGGCACGTCCAGCGAGGTCAATGTCAGGGAAACTGAAAGGCAGAAAGGGGAAGTACATGCCGGATGTTTAGACCTGAGAGTTCTCTGGTTGCAGGGTCTTATCTCAGGCCGCCAGGAGAGGTCTTCAGAGAAACAATTCTGACCGCAAGGCTGCAGTTAGGGGGCAGCTCGGGACGCCTCCTTCACTCCAAGGTCACGCTTTGTGACAGTGTCTTGATATTAGACAAATGCCTGAGAACCTCCCCCCACCCCTTCCTTGGCTCAATTTTTTTTTGGGACTGAAGATGGAACCCAGGGGCATTCTACCTCCAAGCTACACCCCCAGCCCTATTTTATTTTTATTTTTTTAATTTTAATTTTTATTTTGAAACAGGGTCTCACTAGGTTGATGAGAGGCTCACTATTTTCTGAGGCTGTTCTCGAACCTGCGATCCTCCTGTCTCAGCCTCCCAAGTACTGGGATTACAAGCATGCGCCACCACGCCTGGCTGAGTAGCTCTGTTTTGACGCTGGTAATTTTCATAAAGTCAGAGAAGGAAGGAAAGTTCTAGCACATGCTATGAGACGACACCAACAAGGATTAAGAAAATCATTTGTTTTAATGTTCGGCGTCCGACCGTCTCAACATAAGCTGTTCTCAAAGGAGAAATGCTAACTCTGTGTGCCGATTGCGGGGAGGAGGAGTAACAGTCAAGCCTGCTAGATTCCAGTGACGTCTTATAAAGTGCTTGGGGACAGGGCCTGTCCCCAGGGGGCTGGAGACTGGCGCTCTGAGCACAGCCAGCCTGGCCCTGTGAGCTACAGCAGCTCACCCCAACACCCCAACACCGTGGACACTGCGACACCACGGAGGCGGCCCAGCCCACAACACGCTGATGATCTTCTGTGCCGAGTGGGCGAGCGAACCCTCCCCGCAAGACGCCGCCTCTGCCGGGCAACCTGAGTACTGTGGAGTGGGGATGGCATGAGAATCTGGAATGTTCTCTGGGATGATTTAGCAGCCGTTTCTCCCTTCTCGCTGTGCTTTGATGAGGGCTGTGGGGGGCCCAGGTGCGGGGCAGGCATCACTGGTCCATCTGGCTCCCAAGACCCTGCAAAGGGATAAGAGGTAACGCACAGTCAGGGCACACCACTGCCACGTGCACCCAGACCATCGAGCGGGCTGCTTTTCCTGAGAGCTTCTGCCCTGTCCTTCCCCACCAAGGCGACTCAAGTTGGCTCTAGAATAGGAGCTCACAGCATGGTGCCCAACCTGTCTGGTTATGCCAGGTGATTTTTTGGTGTTTTAGTAGTGGGGATTGAACTCAGGGGGCATGCTACCTCCAAGCTACACCCTCAGCCCTTTTTATTTTTTATTTTTTTCATTTAATTTAATTTTTTATGTTTGGTACTGGGGATTGAACCCAGGGGCATTCTACCTCTGAGCTACACCCCCAGCCCTATTTTTTTTTCGGTACCGGGGATTGAACTCAGGGGCGTTCTACCTCCGAGCTACACCCCCGGCCCTATTTTTTATCCTTTATTTTGAAACCGGGTCTTAAGAAGTTGCTGAGGCTGGCCACGGACCTGGATCCTCCTGTCTCAGCCTCCCAAGTACTGCGATTACAAGCGTGCGCCACCACGCCCGGCTACCCCCAGCCCAATTTTATTTTTTATTTGGAAACAGGGTTCTCGCTAAGTTGCTGAGAGACTCACTTAGTTGCTGAGGCTGTCCTCAAACCTGCGATCCTCCTGTCTCAGCCTCCCAAAGTACTGGGATTACAGGCATGAGCCACCACGCCCGGCTCTTATTTTGTATTTTGAAATTGGGTCTTGCTAAGTTGTCGAGGCTGGCCTCAAACCTGTGATCCTCCTGTCTCAGCCTCCCCAGTACTGGGATCACAGGCTTGTGCCATTGTGCTCAGCTGAGGCGAACTTAATTACTGTGTGGATATTGATTTTGTCATATCCACAATCAGAACTAACTTGAGATATCACTAATTAAAACGAAGCTGGGTTTTGTCTTGTCTTTTGTTTTTGAGCTGGGGACTGAACCCAGGGGTGTTCTACTTCTGAGCTACACCCCCAGCCCTTTTTATTTATTTATTATTTTTTAAATTTTTTTTTCATGGAACTGGGGATTGAAGCCAGGGGCATTCTACCTCTGAGCTACACCCCCAGTCCTATTTTATTCTTATTTTGGGACATGGTCTTGCTAGGTTGATGAGAGTCTCTCTATTTGCTGAGGCTGTCCTTGAACCTGCAGTCCTCCTGTCTTAGCCTCCTAAGTACTGGGATGACAGGCGTGCACCACCACGCCCAGCTCAGCCGTTTTTATTTTGAAACAGGGTCTTGCTAAGTTGCAGAGGGCCTCGCTAAATGGCTGAGTCTGCGATCCTCCTGTCTTAGCCTCCCAAGTACTAGGATGACAGGCATGTGCCACCACACCTGGCATGAAGCTAGGTTTTAAAGAGTGAGTCCGTCTGAAGGAAGTCTGAAGTCGATACCAGAACAGGTGGTCTAGAGACGAGCAGGTGCTGAGGGTGGCATCTGCCTGCCTAGGGGACGGGTTGACAGCTGCCTGGACAGCACCAGCCTTTGTGGAAGACCTCACCAGACAAGCCCGAGACCCAGGATTCTCTTTCCCTTGAGACCAGAGACACTCCAGGCGTTCAGACTTCCTGCCTGCTGCGGGCTCAGGAGGGCTTACCTGCTCGTAATCCTCCACATACTTATACTTCTTCTCCCGGTAGTAGAATCTTTTCTTCATGCAGTAGAGGACTATGATGTCACACAGCACGGTGGCCTGAATTTGACACAGGGCGAAAAGTATGAGCCAGAATGCTTTTATTTAAAAATAATTTTTAGCCGGGCGTGGTGGCGCATGCTTATAATCCCAGTACTTGGGAGGCTGAGACAGGAGGATCGCAGGTTCACAGCCAGCCTCAGCTACTGAGGCCCTCCTACCTAGTGTGACCTTGTTTCAAAATAAAGAATTAAAAATAGGGCTGGGGATGTAGCTTGGACGTAGAATGCCCCGGGTTCAATCCCCAGTACTGAATTTTTTTTTTTTGTGGTACCGAGGATTGAGCCCAGGGGTGTTCTACCCCTAGTCCTTTTTATTTTGAAACAGGGTCTTGCTAGGTTGCTGAGGGCCTTGCTAAATTGCTGAGGCTGGCCTCAAACCTGCGATCCTCCTGTCTCAGCCTCCCAAGTACTAGGGTGACAGGTGTGCACCGCCAGGCCCGGCTCCAGGAAGCTTTTGGCTCCTGCTACTCCCCTTCCCTCGAAGCTGGGGATCTTTCAGGGGAAGGAGCAGCATCTCTGCCTCTTGGGAGAAGGCGAGGCACCCAGCAGAAGGGTCTTGGAGAGAGGACAGTGGAGGAAGAGAGGGGGTCAAGGGAAGGAAGCCTGAGGGTCCGAGTCTAAGGGCCAGGGGAAGGCCTGGGTGCCAGCTGAGGGTCTGGCCTCTGTGCTGAGGAAGGCCCAGCCCGGGCAGGGAGAGGGAGGGGACACCCACGTCACTCACCACCCCCAGGAGGGGACACCCACGTCACTCACCACCCCCAGCAGCGCCAAGCCGGAGCCAATGTTGATCATGGTAGGAATGATGTCGAATTTCCCAGCCTGCACATGACAGAAGAGACAGGCAGGGCTTCGAGAGGGACAGGGGAGGGCCGATCAAAGGCAGGGAGAGCCCCCCCTCATCTTGGCGGGTCCCAGCAAGGGCCACAGGGGGAGCTGGTACCTTCCCAAACACGATGATGTCGATGCGGATGCCGTACGCTTTGATGAGTGTGCGCTGCTCGGTCCCGGTGACATCCCTGTAGTACTTTGCAAACCTGGGGAGAGGAGGGCGGGAGAGGTGGAGGGAGATGCGACAGGCCCCGGCAGACCTTGGGTCCTGGGAGAGGGACGTTGGAGCAGGACCCAGCCAGGCCCAGAGATGGCTGGGCTCATAATCTGCACAGCCTGCTTAGGAGACTACTGAGCGCTAAGCACCCAGGCCTCCCTCCTGGTGAATGTGAGCTGCACAGCAGGAGGGCGCCGGGGGGCACAGGGAGACCCCTCCATCGTCGCCTTCTCCTACAAGGTGGCTTAAGCCTTGTAGCTGAATTGCTGAATGTCCTGCTTCCAGGTGCAGCAGAGCCACCTGCCCCTGTCAAGGGGACCCTGGCTGCTAGCAGTGAGTGTGCTAGGCCATCATGAAGCCACTGCATCCGCCCCGGACATGCGTGCGTGCATGTGTGTGTGGGGGAGGTACTGGGGATTGAACCCAGGGGCATTTTACCTCCAAGCTACACCCCCAGCCCTATTTTATTTTTTATTTGGAAACAGGGTCTCGTGAAGTTGCTGAGGCTGTCCTCGAACCTGCAATCCTCCTGTCTCAGCCTCCCAAGTACTGGGATTACAGGCGTGCACCACCACGCCGGGCTCTTTATTATTATTACTATTATTTTTTTAAGAATCATTGAAGCCAGGCGTGGTGGCACACAGTTGTAATCTTAGTACTTGGGAGGCTGATACAGGAGGATCGCAGGTTTGAAGCCAGCCTCAGCAACTTAGAGAGACCCTGTTTCTAAATTAAAATAAAATAGGGCTTGGGGTGTAGCTCAGAGGTAGAATGCCGCTGGGTTCAATCTCCAGTTCTGCATAAAAAAAAAAAAAGCAGCAGGGGCTGGTGGCCGGGGACACTGAGACACGGTGCCATTTCACCCGGAGCCTTGGTCTAAACCCAGACAATGTTCATGTCCAGGTCCCTGCCTGGGAACTCAGCGGGACTCGGGCTAGGGCCTCCTAAGGGCTCCACCAACTTCTCTCTGCTCTAGGGCTCACACCCGAGTTTGCGGTTTCTACAAGAACGGAGTGCTGGTGGAGACAGAGCAGCACGAATCTAACTCGTAGGACACAAACCCCAAACACCCGCCCTGGCCGCTCGCAGCGCACTCAGGCTTGATTCCACGCGCCACCACTAGGGGGAGACGGCGGCACCGCGAAGCCCGTCCCGCCCGCTGTCTCCAGTGGGGTTAGGGTTAGGAGTGGCTACGGATGGGCAAGATGCACGTCGCTGTCGATTTTGCCGCCTCAAGGAAATGGCAGCTCTGCTCCTGGCCCTCCTCAGATGGCCAGCTGTACCCGAGTGAATAGTGTCCCCCCAGATTCAGATCCACCTGGAGCCTGTGAAGGTGACCTCATCTGGAAACAGGGTCTCTGCAGATGTACTTGGCTGAGCTGAGCCTTACCGGACTAGGGCGGGCTCTCCATCGTTTTTTTTTTTTTTTGTGTGTGTGTGTGTGTGTGTGTGGGACTGGGGATTGAGCCCAGAGGCATTCTCCCTCTGAGTTATATCCCCAGACCTATTTATTTTTATTTTGAAACAGAGTCAAGCTAGGTTGCTGAGAGTCTTACTACTTGCTGAGGCTGTCCTTGAACCTGTGATCCTCCTGTCTCAGCCTCCCAAGTACTAGGATGACAGGCGTGTGCCACCATGCCTGGCTTGTGACTAGCGTTCTTATGAGAAGACAGGGAAGAAGGTCACAGGAATGGAGGCAGGGGCTGAAGTGACCCGTCTACCGGCCAGGGATGGCTGGACGCCATCAGAACTTGGAAGAAGCAAGGGAGGATCCTGCCCAGAGCCTCCGGGGGAGCGAGGCCTGCACAGAGCTTTTGATTTTTTATTTTTTTGTGGTACCAGGGATTGAACCCAGGGTCGTTCTACCTCCGAGCTACACCCCGGCCCTATTTTTATACTTTATTTTGAAACCAGGTCTCACGAAGTTGCGGAGGGCCTCACTAAGTAGCTGAGGCTGGCCACGAACCCGGATCCTCTGGACTCTGCCTCCCAAGTACTGGGATTACAAGCGTGCACCACCACGCCCGGCAACTGCAGATAGCTTTTGATTTTATAGATATATATTTTATGTGTATGTGCGTGTGTGGTACTAGGGATTGAATCCAGGGGCGTTCTACCTCTGAGCTACACCCCCAGCCCTATCTTTTGTTAATTTTTAATTTTTAGTGTGTGTGTGTGATACTGGGGATTGAACCCAGGGGCATTCTACCTCTGAGCTACAGCCTTTTTTTAATATATATTTTGTTTTGAAACAGGGTCTTGCTAAATTGCTGAGAGTCTCAGCACATTGCTGAGGCTGTCCTTGAACCTAGGATCCTCCTGTTTCAGCTTCCCAAATACTGGGATTACAGGCCTGTGCCACCACGCCCGGCTATTTTTTTTTTTTTTTTTTTTTTTTTT
>PVJS01015722.1:0-38490 GCA_004027185.1 Glis glis | reverse complement strand
GAGACCCGGTTTCAAAATAAAGTATAAAAAGTAGGGCCGGGGGTGTAGCGCAGAGGTAGAACGCCCCTGGGTTCAATCCCCGGTACCGCAAAAAAAAAAAAAAAAAATACTGTGAGTAACATCTGCGGCTCTCTTTCTAGACCAGGGAACTGGCAAAATAGTGTATACTGGAAATACTTAAAATATGCTATTTATTTTCCATGTCTAATATTTGGTTTTCTGATGTTCATGGACTCTACAAATAAATTTTTTGATAATTGTTTTCATAACTTGAGCATTAAATTATGGTTTTAAAATTAATTATTTTTTTAATTGAGGGGAACTCAAGGCAGTTTTTCAAATATATATATATATATATATATATTTTTTTTTTGCAGTACCGGGGATTGAACCCAGGGGCGTTCTACCTCCGCGCTACACCCCCGGCCCTATTTTTTTTATACTTTATTTTGAAACCGGGTCTCACGAAGTTGTGGAGAGCCTCACTAAGTAGAGAGAGAGAGAGAGAGAGAGAGAGAGAGACAGAGACAAAGAGAGTGCTGAGGCTGGCCGTGAACCTGGATCCTCCGGTCTCTGCCTCCCAAAGTACTGGGATTACAAGCGTGCGCCACCACGCCCGGCTCAAATATATTTTTATTAAGAATGGCCAATACTGTATGTTCCATTTGAAATTAGAATCGATGTAGCCATGTTAGAACCATGCATAGACCTCATTTTAATGCCCATTGAGAGCATACTGTGCACTAGGCTATGTGTTTAGTTATAGTATGCATTATCTTATCTATCAAAGTATCTAAAATAAATATTATCATTTCTATTTTATCAATGGTAAACAGGGGCATGGCTGTTTCAAAGTAACATTTAAACAAAATAACAGCTTAAGAAAGTAGAAACAGGTTTTAATTCTTCCTCCCAAGGTAGCAAACACATAAGGGTAACGCAGGCTTGCATTTGCCTGTTTGTACCTGAAGGTTCTAGGCTAAAGAAATTTTGGTTTCTAGATTGAACTCCTTTGAACACTAGTGAAATTATGTTGCATTTATTTTCCCCACTATTCCATATGCAATGGGAATACAATTAATTCTTGTATACAGGTCTCGAGTATGTGTTCATGTTTGCATAGCTCTGATTTCCAGTTTTGATTCTTTTTTTTTTTTTTTTTGCGGTACCGGGGATTGATCCCAGGGGCGTTCTACCTCCGCGCTACATCTCCGGCCCTATTTTTTTATACTTTATTTTTGAAACCGGGTCTCATGAAGTTGCGGAGGGCCTCACTAGGTAGAGAGAGAGAGAGAGAGAGACAGGGAGAGAGAGAGAGAGAGAGAGAGAGAGAGAGAGAGAGAGAGAGCTGAGGCTGGTGCAAACCCGGATCCTCCAGTCTCCGCCTCCCAAAGTACTGGGATTACAAGCGTGCGCCACCACGCCCGGCCTAGCTTTGATTCTTTTTCTACATCCATTTTCCTTCTATTTCAGGCTAGAAGTCTTTAGATTCATTATCACCACTGATCTTTCTCTGTCCATCATTCTGAAGTCAAGAAGCTGTTTCATAAAGAATAACAACAATGATACTAACAATAAAAGGTGTCGTATCCATCAACCATCAAGACGATTAATGTTTATCATACATAGAATATAACACAGGGATGTTTGTATTGAGATGTTACATGAAATTCTCAATTTACAAAAATTGTGAAAACAATAATTAGAAGAATAAAATAACCTTAAATGTCATGAATTAAGCTGTGAGAAACCCAAGTTACAAGACTGGCAATCCTCCTGTCTCCACCTCAATACTTGCTCACAGGTAGCTTGGAATTGAGACTGGATGAAATCCCAAAACTACTGAGTTATTCTCATACCCTTTAACAATGCTATCCTGGCATCTTATGTTAATAAGAAACATATTGTCATGGGACATTGTGAATGGTAGAATTTTTTTATCAGAACTTATGATCTGATGATTTATAAGCATCATATAATTTTTGTGTGTGTGTGTGTGTGTGTGTGTGTGATACTAGGGATTGAGCCCAGGGACATTCTACCTATGAACTACATCTTCACCCAGCCCTATTTTATTTTTTTATATGGAAACAGGGTCTCATTAAGTTGCAGATGGCCTCATTAAGTTGCTGAAGCTGGCTGCGAACCCGCAAACCTCCTGTCTCAGCCTCCCAAGTACTGGGATTACAAGCGTGTGCCACCACACCCGGCATCATATAATTTAATCTTCACTTCAACCAACTAAAATTCCTATTTTGAAGATGATGACCCTGTTATTCAGGGAGATACAGTGGCCAATATTCCTTGGCATTGCCTTACATCTTTATTTTAAACCAGACTATCTACCGCCAAAGCCTGTATTCTTAACAATTATTCTATATTGCATATTTTGTTACATACAGCACTGTATCTGTGGGTGAAGATCAAATATGTAGACATTTCCACTATCAAAGATTTCTTTTATGAGTTTGTGTGAAACAGAGATTAAAAAAAAGAGTATATTTCCAATTAGTGAATTTGCTATAAATTATCCATGTGATTTTGTGAAGGAAACCTTGAGTTTAATATTACTCTAAGAAAAATAAATTCAGGAAAAATTTGCTTGTAGATAAATATGTGTAGTATAAACTTAAGCAGCTCTTGACAGGGGAGCAATATGTCAACTACACAAATGAGCTTGGGAAATTATTAGAACGGCCTTAACTTGGAGTTTGAAATTGCCAAAACAAAATTATGTATAACTGTACCTTCGATGATTCTTGAGAAATCCAAAAGGAGCATTAGTTTACTTCTGCTGTGCCAAGCACTATTCTACCTACTGTATAAGATGTGCTCCTAATTATCATATTAATTCATTCATATATGTATTCTACATATATTCATATATCATACATTCATATGCCATTGAATTATTTATATGTAACTAAAATATTATACAGTTAATGAAGTATGGAGCCAAAATTGTACTCGATTTATTCTGATTCCAAAGCATCAAAAGTAAAAGCTACATCAAAAGTTACAAACTGTTCAAACTCATCCAAACACAGTGCATATTTCATGTGTATTTCAAAGCAGTATTTATTCTTTTTTCCAAATGTATATTTTGTGGTGATTGCAGTTGTTAGAATTTGTTGACACAGAATTTCAAAATTAGGAGATTTTAGAAAGAAATACAGATTCAACCTCTTGAAATACTGGTAATCTGGTAGTAGCGGGCTCAGATTTATGTGTGAATTTATTGGCTAAAACAAATTAGACTTTAACTGGGAATGTTCTCCTTAGTGTACTGTAGTCACCACCTGGCTCACTTCATGCATTTAAATTAACATATGCTAATTTATATTAGCATATGGTCCCTGTAGGAATTTAGGTTTGTCACTTTTGCATTGTACTCAAATGCACAAAAGTGTAGACCAGCAAACTGTAGCTGACAGAGGAGGAAGGCTTGTTTAGTATATGGGCTAAGGATGTTTATGCGTCTTTGGAAGGTGAAAGCAAGTAAAATAGTGAAGAAATGTGATAGCAACCATCTGTGGCCCACAAAGCCTAAAATACTTACTCTCTGGCCCTATGGGTAAAAGTTGGCTGGCTTCTACAGAAGATTGTATAGATTCTGATTATTCTATACTAGCTTCAGCTCGCTGTTTGAGCAAGTATTGATAGCGTCATTTAAAACAATCATAAACACTAGAACAGATTTTTTTCCATAGAGAATAGTGTGGCTATCTTGGGCAAAATTAGAGCTTTTGATGCTTGCTTTCTGCCTTTCTGCTAACTGGGAAGAAAGCATGGTTTCCAAGATATTTCTGTAAACAAAACTAATAGCCCATATGGGCAGCTGATTTCTGTTTGCTTCTGCTTCTGAAGCCAGATTGGGCATCAAAAGATTGCCTGTACTGTTCATTTAGAACTGTTTGTTTGAAGCTGACTAATGTAGTGAAAATGCTAAGCGTGAGTAAGCAGTGTTATTTAAAACGGCTTTGGTTGGAGATGCTCTCCAACAGAGGGGCCTGAGTTAGCTGATGGGGAGGGTAAGAGATGGCTTCCTGGTAACTGGGAGCTTGGGTCAGGCCTCAAAGAGCAGGGTCAGTAGCATCACGCTGATGACGACACAGGGTGCCACCTGGAGTGGACACCTTCATAACTTTCCAGGCCGACGAGGCACTGTACATGACTAACGGGGGTCTGGAGAGGAATTTGACAATGCACATCTCACCCACAGGTACTAAACCAAAGGAAAACCTATTGGATGCATCGTGCTCACCTAACTAACCAACAAGGTCTCTGACTTAGTTGAGCCAAGACTTCTAGTTTGTTAATTCTGATTTAGAATCATAATCACTGATGATTAGAGAAGATATTTGAAGGCAATTTGGTAAATCTCATCTCATGAACAGCTAAAGAAATAAAAAATGAAGTCCACAAAGTCTAATCAGTTTGTCCCGAAGAGTGAGCATTAGCATCTAGATCTTTCGACAAAAATTTAGGGCTATTTTCATGATATTTTCTGTGATTCCAGTGATGTTTTCCCCCCTGAAGAACCTAATAAAAAATTGGTTGCCTGGGTGAGTTTGAAAGCAAAGGTCTTAGAACAGTGCAATCACTTTAATGATTACAACAAACAATAATATTTATAAAATGCATTTGATTCATACAAATAGATACTGTATATCTGTTAGTGATCTCTAAGTGTGTGGGGAGTGCTGTCTTGCTTGGTGAGGCTTCAACTAAGTACGAAAGCCAGGACTTTACTGTTGAGACTCATATAGACCAATTTGAGCGATGATTAATAACAAGGAAAGCAGTGGGTGTGCTAAGCTACCTCTGATTTCCCCTTACGGAAGTTTTTACTTTTGCTTAAAAATGTTGATTTTAGGCAGTCAGTTTGAATTTTGAGGTCACTTGCACCACCACATTTTTATTAAAATGGTCGTTGATTAATGTACTATTTCTTGGCACACCATATTGTGTGGGTAAATGTGTGTATGTGTGTATTTCTCAGTATGCTTCTAGTTGTGCAGAAAAATAGTAAATTAATCCATTACAATTTTAATGAAAACATGGTGGTATAATGACCTCAAAGATCAAATCTATTCCCTTAAAGCTAAACTTTTAGTGGTGTGTGATTAAGGAGTAGTATTAGGATAAGATATAACTTAACTTTGTCACAGTGCATGAGAAAGAGATGGCAAGGGCCAGTGACAGATCTGGAAACCACAGGTTCTCTTCAGGCTGTACTGACTACTCATTGCTGAGGCTTTGACAAGTAATTTAAATCCTGAATCCAGATAAGTTCCTGAAAATAGATAAACTAAAAGTCCCAGGATAATAGCAGAAAGTCTATGTGAAAATAAAACTTAGATAATGCATGTAAAAGGTTTTTGAGAAATCAAAAAGAGTGAATAGTTTTAACACACTACATTCAACAGCCAGGTACGGGGATGCCTGTAATCCTAGTACTCGGGAGGCTAAGACAGGAGGCTCACAGTTTTGAGGCCAGCATACAGTAACTTCATGAGACCCTGTATCAAATAAAAAATAAAAACGCTAGGGTTTAGCTCAGTGGTAGGATGTTCCTGGGTTCAATCCCCAGTACCACAAAAGGAAAATAAATTAATTTCAAGATTATGGTTGAGCATAAGACATGTCCCACTGAAAAGGCAGAAAAAGATTAAAGGAAAAATGTAAATTATACCCTGATGAACTGGATGTACATATACAAACTTATCAAAGTCAGCTACTATGCTGAGCATGAGATCAATATTTAAAACATCACAATTTATAATAGCTAAATTATGGAACCAACCGTGTGCCTATCAACAGATGAATGGATGACAAAAATGTGTTATATAACACATGTGGTAAATGTGGTATTTTCTTTACTCAGAAAATAACAACCTACTTTTGAGGGATCTAATCCACTCCAAGAGACCCTTCCAAGGGTGGAACCCCATGTCTTAAGTACATTCCACTTGGCCCCACCTCTGCAAGGTCCTACCATCTCAACACCTTCACACTGGGGACCAAGTTTCCAGCACTTGAACCTTTGGGGAACACACTCAAACCATACCCAAACCAAAGCAGGTACTCTTATAAATGTATTTTATAATACATTTATAATGTATAATACATTTATAATGTATAAATATAAATTATAAATGTACCCCAACCCACACAATCCTGACAGAGCTTCAGTTTGAATCCATTCCTAATAGTAATCCTTGTATTACATTCACTTTTAGTAGGAGACAGATCATGGGTTAATTTATAATATTCTGGATTTTTATATTTACCCTAAAATAAAATAAAAGCCATTGAAAAAAATTGGCACTTTGGATAAATTCTTCTTGTATTTGTGGGGAAGAATATCAAAGAGAAACAATAGGGGAATTAATGTTTAAGCATTACTTAAAAACCTTCTAAGTGAAATGGAACTACCATATGACCCAGAAGACAAGTCACACTGCATGAATTAATAAGGGGGACAATAGAAACGCAGAAAAGGAGACAAATTTCAGAGATGCTTCATAGGGTAAAGTGCATGTTGCTTTGTCATGGATCTGTTGGCATGAGATATTAGAGAGAGGGAGGTATTAAGGACATCCCAGGGCTAAACAGAGGATGAGACCTGAAATGGGCAACACTGCCCAAGGGGATGGGGGACCGCCATGAATGTCGTGTTTCTCTTGTTGAGTGCTTTAAAAATATGTAAATATTGAAACCAAAGCACATTAATATATAGATCCAGGGCTCAGTGGAGAAGACTAGGCTGCAGATACAGATAGAGCTGTGAGTCATCTGTGGATAGTTGGCATTTGAGACTGTGAACATGAATGAATTGCCCAGGGAAATACATTAATGAATACAAATGACTGTAAATCAAGCATTAGCATATATTTCTCTAAGTATTGTATGTATTTTTTTCTTTGCATTTTTTTTACCTTTAATCAACATAAATGCTGTTGTGGTACAAAACTGAACATATTTTAAAAATAGCTATTGAGAAGGGAAGTAAAAACTTGCGATAGTAGAATTGCTATTATGCATGGTGCAAAGGATAGAGGGGGAAGAGATGAAAGTTGACCCCAGGGTTGCATGTCTATTTAAAGAGCTTTTTCTTATTCTTCTATATACTATTTGCCTCACTCAGCTTATGACCATTCTCTTTTATTCTCTGGCAATATCAACTTCATTGAAAGTTTAGTCTTCAAATATTTTGTCAGATGGTGATGTTAGCTGTTGTCAGAAGTTGCATCAAAGTTTAAATTCAATTTTTTATTCATTTATTTATTATTTTATTGTGATAATGGAGATTGATCCCAAGGGCATTCTACCTCTAGGCTACACTCCCAGACCAATTTTATTTTTATTTTGAAGCAGGGTTTCACTAAGTTGATGAGAGTCTCACTACTTGTTGAGACTGTCCTAAAACCTGTGGTCCTCCTGTCTCAGCCTGCCAAGTACTGGGATTACAGGCGTGTGCCATAAATTCAATTTTACTTACCCTTCAACAAATAAGGTATATATGTTAAACATGTTATCTCTTTTTTATAAGAAAATATATTCATATTTTCAAGGACATTTATATACTTTTAACAAACTGAAGGTATATGTACATTTTATATGTTATTCAGACAGTCTTAAATTTTAGGCCAAGTAAGATTATCCATTTTTTTATTGGTGCATTGTAATTATACATCATGATGAAGTTCAGGGTGATAGAAGCATACATGTACACAACACTCATTGAGCCCCCCCAGTTCCCACCCCACTCCCTCTCCCTCCCCACCTTCCCATGCATGACACTGTGATTGGCATTGATAACTAATATATGAACATCTAGGTTTATAGCAGCACAATTCATAATTGCCTAACTATGGAACCAGGCTACGTGTCCATCAACAGATGAATGGATTACAAAATTATGGGATATACACACCATGGAAATCTACTCAGCCACAAATAAGAACAAAATTATGTTATTTGCAGGGAAATGGATGGAACTGGAGAACATTATGATAAGTGAGATTAGTCAGTAACAAAAAGTGAAAGGTCACATGTTTCTCTCCTGTGTGGAAGCTAGGGGGAAACTGGGACAAAGGAGGGACTCCAGACAAAGAAGGAGAAATCTTAGTGGAGTGAGGGAAGGGTCCTAACTGAGGGTGGGTCAAAAGAGGAAGACATGAAGAGGGAGACTCTTCAATGGACATGATGTATATGTTATCTCTTAGAACACTGTTCTCACTTGTCTGGACTGCAGGTATTGTCCGGGTACATTGTCAACATTCTGGTGGTGGGGGAGCTAGACTGTCCAAGTATTTTCTGTTACAGTTAAGTTTGTCACGCTTGGTGCATTCTTTATTAAGATAATAATCATTTATACTTTAGATATCTATGCTAATAAATTGTACGTATGTTGAATCTGATGTGTTTCTACTAAGATGTTATCAGAAAAAGAAGGTAGTAAGGTCTTCCACTTTCATGTTCAGTGAGAAAAGGTGTTACCAGTCCTCCTGTGGTTCTAGTCTACATCTCCATGAAATTCATTTGAGATATAGTAAACACCTATTTTTTAATTTAATGCCTGAAAATATACTGTCAATTATCAATGTAGTAAAAAAAAACTTAACAACTATGAATAAAATCCTTGAAAATCACGTAATACTGGATCAAGTAATCTTATGCAGTGATACAATACTCTACTTTAGAAATGACACGTTAAGTGAGCACTTCTATCTATAATAGAGTTCATTTAAAATGTTCATTTTGGCGGGGCGTGGTGGCGCATGCTTGTAATCCCAGTACTTGGGAGGCTGAGACTGGAGGATCTGGGTTCGCGGCCAGCCTCAGCTACTTAGTGAGGCCCTCCGCAACTTAGTGAGACCCAGTTTCAAAATAAAGAATAAAAGCCGGGTGTGGTGGCGCACGCTTGTAATCCCAGTACTTTGGGAGGCGGAGACCGGAGGATCTGGGTTCGCGGCCAGCCTCAGCTCTCTCTCTCTCTCTCTCCCTGTCTCTCTCTCTCTCTACTTAGTGAGGCCCTCTGCAACTTCGTGAGACCCAGTTTCAAAATAAAGTATAAAAAATAGGGCCGGGGGCGTAGTGCAGAGGTAGAACGCCCCTGCGTTCAATCTCTGGTACCTCAAAAAAAAAAAAGAATAAAAAATAGGGCTGGGGGTGTAGCTTGGAGGTAGAACACCCCTGGGTTCAATACCCAGTATCCCCCCCCAAAAAATGTTCATTTTGACTACGTGTAACTATTGTTATCAATTCAGTATCTTGCATAGTACTTAGAGGAAGTACAATTTAATTAAATATCTGGAAGAAAGAAATTGATATCAGAGCAAAATAACTATTTTCAAATTACTTGTGTGGACTTCAGATTCGGCTCTTTACTAATGGAGTTACCTTTGTATGATGAACCGTGAGGTCATGCTTTCCGTGTGCGCTAATGGATGTGCTTAGATCTGAAGAACTACAGATTTTTGGTAAAAGAAAACAAAATAAGAAATCACCAAACCAAGGCACATAAGCACTGACTACAGGTATCAAGGCATATTTCAGTTTTCTGTTAACCACTAGAAGCCCCTATAAATAGCCATGTTTCTGGCATGTTCTTACAGGGTGTGAATAGACAGACACTAAGTCTTTCTTCAGTATAACTTCAAGATATTTGGATGAGACTAATCTCCCCAGGATTTAATTTTAAATTGTGGCTTACAGCCATATCCAATGTATACATGTCCTTTCTTCTCCTATTCCACGAAATGTTCTGAGTAGATCAAATTATTCAAATGCGAGATTTTAAGGATTTAATGAAATAATGGAATGTGGTATTCATTTCAGTATAGATTTTGACATTTTTAGCAGTACGTTATTTGTCAGAATGAGGTCAGTTTTCAGAGCACATGAAATCTTTTAAATACATTTATCCTTGTATTACCGAAATATGCTGATTCTTCCAGTTAGAAGTCAGACTTTCTTTTTCTCTTTTTCTGTTGACAAATGTTTCGAGATGAATTTTACCTGTAGTATAATTCACCATATTGAGTGAACAGTTCTGAGTTTTCACACATAGTCATATAACTACTGTAATTAAGATATCGAATGGTTCTCCAAACTCCCTTTACCTCTTTTTAGTCACCTTTTCTTGACTCTCAGCCCTTGGTAGGCACTCATCTGTTTTCTGTCCAGATGGTTCGACCTTTACCAGATTGCAATAGAAATAAAATCCTCCAATCTGTAGCCTTTCGGGACTGACTTCTTTAATTTAGCACAACCCATTTGAGATTCCTCCATTCCGCAGTGTGTACCAGTAATCCAGTTCCTTTCCTTACTGAACTTCAAGCATGGTATGGATAGATCAGTTTGTTCTGCTGTTTTATGGCTTTACTTTTATTTTGTGGATAGTATATCTGCCCTGAACACTAATGGCCTATCAACATTTTAAAATCTTTTCTTTTTTATTTTATTCTTTTTGCGGTACCGGGGATTGAACCCAGGAGCGTTCTACCTCCAAGCTACACCCCCGGCCCTACTTTTTATCCTTTATTTTGAAACCAGGTCTCACGAAGTTGCAGAGGGCCTCACTAAGTAGCTGAGGCTGGCCGCGAACCCAGATCCTCCATACTGGGATTACAAGCGTGCGCCACCATGCCCAGTTTAAAATCTTTTCTTTTTGATTAACATATATTACTGCTGCGTGTTGGTGGGATTGAGTGAGGCTGTGAAGCATGCATATGGCACGTGCTGATCGGATCAGGGTGATTAACATCTCCCTCCTGTACCCCCTGTGAGTGGAGGCTTTGAGCTTCCTCTTCCAGGTCTTTACAGAACAAACAAAGGGTTAAATCTCTACGGTTTCAATTTAGAGTGTGTGCCACCAAAGCAAATACTCAGAACATTTTGACTAATTACTTTTTTTGTCTAATTTTACTTTATATCGGAATTTTTCTAATAAATTCTCATGAATTTAGTCTTTAGTAAGAGAGAGCTTTTTTGCTTATGATTAGTAAATATTTACATTTTAATAAGTACTGCATTTAATGAAAAATAAATCATATTAGGAAAGATTCTATTAAAACCTCCCAGATCTAGTCATAATTTATTTGTTGTAATTTTTGGAGTGCTTTTTGGAGAAAAATTAATTTAGGAAAATTGGAAAAACAGACACATATAAAAGAATATAAGGAAGAAAAACTATAGTGTTCTAACATTGCTTACAGTTTGCTGGGAAAGAAATATAATTTTTTCACTTTTTAACTCTAATTTACTATTATTTTTATTATTTTTATTTTACTATTATTATTATTTTTACTTTTATTGGTGCATTGTAATTTTACATCATAGTGAGATTCAAACTGATACATAATTACATGCACACATTACTTAGTGTGTTTCCCTCCACACCCACCATGCTTCCCCTGCACACTCCCCCTATATGTTTGTGAGATTGGTAGTGATGCCTTCGTATATGGACATGGCTTTATTTGAACTATTTTTTTTCTTTCTCAGTTCTTTTTGCCCTCTCCACCTCTCCACCTCCCTCTCCCTATTCCCCTCCATTATTCTACTGCTCTCTCTCTTCAATTTCTTTCTTTTTTGTTTTTTTGCCGTACTGGGAATTGAACCCTGGGGCATTCTATCTTCGGGCTACACCCCCAGCCATATATATATTTGAAACAAAGTCTCTCTCACTAAGTTGCTCAGGCTAAGTAGCTGAGGCTAGCCTTGAACCTGTGATCCTCCTGTCTCAGCCTCCCACATACTGGGATTACAAGCATGTGCCACCCTGCCTGGCTCTCTCTCTCTCTTCAATTTTTAATGTCTGCAAAATCATTCTTAAAGATTGAGAACTACTGACGTACTCTAACTGGAATTTGAAAAGGGAAGTCATGATTAGTTCATTTTAGTTAGCTGAGTTAACTGAGTTGAGAGAAAGAAACTGAGCCTATAATGAGGGTGAGGAAAAATGCTTCAGTGTTCAAACTGGAAGAAGAAGAGGAGCCAGGTATGGTGCACACCTGTAATCCTAGCACTTGGAAGGCTGAGACAGGAGGATCACAGGTTTGAAGCCAGCCTCAGCAATTTAGTGAGACTCTCAGTAACTTTGTGAGATCTTGTTTCCAAATAAAAGAAAAAATAGGGCTAGAAATGTAGCTCTGAGGTAGAATGCCCCTGGGTTCAATCTTTAGCACCAATGAATGAATGAATGAATGAATGAATGAATAAAAGAAATAAATATAAAGAAGAGAGGGAGAGGAGGAGGAGGGAAAACTGTATTGAACTAGCCCATATTCATCTGTGTAGTTCTCTACTTTTCTTAACCTATAAAAGTGAGGTAGAATTGAAAGTGAGACTCACTTGGAGAATTAATAATGAACACAAAGGCCCCGCCTCGTCGAGGTGGATTAGGGCCTGGGACTGTACACTTTTTACCAAAGCCTCCAGCAGGTGATTTGGTCCCTGCTAATGTTTAGCATGGCTAGTGGAGGCTCCTGCCTGTGCGTCCACCGGGTGTCCCCCCTCCAGCCTTCCCCCCTCCTCTAACCAAGACATGCTTTGCTGACACAGTCTTCTTATTGCCTGGTTCATTTTTGGTTCTGAACACTCCTTTGGGATCCAGTGACCTGAGTCTCCACCTCAGCACTTGAAGGCTCCAGCCTAACTCTCTAGATCTGAGTCCTTTTACCCCAGCACAACTGAACTCCTTCTTTTGGAAGGTAGTTTCTGCTCTTGGACACGTGAGTTAAACTTAGTTATTCCTGACTGAATTTTATGGTCCTCCCCTATTTTTCCAGGGGGAGGGAGATAGAAGTTTGTTATGCGCTTTAATCAAAATATATAAACTCTAGGCCTAGAGAAGAAGGCACTTAATAAACTAGAGGGAGATATGTGACAGGCTAGTTTCCAAAGTGCCATGTTACTGCCTTTCACATTTAATTATTTTGATCCTGATGTTCCAACCCACTGTTTTTTGTTTGTCTGTTTGGTACTAGAGATTGAATCCTGCAGCATTCTACCTCTGAGCTACTCCACCTGCCTCCCCCTTTTTTTTTATTTTGAAACAAGGTCTTCCTACGTTGCTGAGGGCCTCACTAAATTCCTAAGGCTGGCCTCAATCCTATGATCCTTCTGTCTCAGCTTCCCAGGTACTGGGATTACAGTCGTGTACCACCACAGCTGGCCCAGCGCATTGTTTTGAATTTACACATACTTCAATCTCCAGTTTTGATTTCATTGACTCCCTGGGGCCTTCATATTTCCCCAGTGTTGTGTGCTTCCTTTCTTTTCTGAACATGTGTAGAATTGTCCTGTAGCCTGTTTAGAAAGACAATCCATCTTATGTGAGTATTAGCATGCATTCTGCATTATCCGCACACAAGACGAGGAAGCTAATTTTATCCTTTTCATAATCACTGCACATGAAAGCGTCCTAAAATGCACATTGAATGAAGTGAATGCATCCATTTGGAGCTCTGAATCTGCATAAGTATTAATATTTCCTAGTAATCATAATAACAGCTGCTGTTGACTGAGTAGCTAATGTGTGCCAGCCTTGGTACTAAATGTCTGCTGAGTGTCCTCTTCACTAGATGTCCTCAGAAGAATCGAAATAAACTTACTGTATGACCCAGCTATACCACCCCTGGGTATCTACCCAAAAGAATGGAAACCAAACTACCAGAGTAATGCATGCATACCTATGTTTATAGCTGTACAATTCACAATTGCCAAACTATGGAACCTGCTGATATGTCCATCAACAGATGGATTACAAAACTATGGGATATGTATACAGTGGAATTCTACTCAGCCATAAAGAACAAAATTGTGTCATTTGCAGGGAAATGGATGAACTGGAGAACATTATGCTAAGTGAGATTAGTCAGTCACAAAAAGTAAAAAGTTGCATGTTCTCCCTCATACTTTTCTAGCTATACCCTGAACTATATTTTCTATTCTTCCCCAGTTCAGTCCTATCAGTGTTTTGTCTCATGACCTACTAAACTGATTAGATTACCTTTGGATGGGTCAAGTCCCACAATTTATAAAATATTGCTGCAGAAGGTGGGGCTCATCAGCATACTGGGTGACCTTTCTTCCCCCAGTACAGATCAATGGCTAGACTTTTCACAAAATGGCCCGCAAAGTAATAGAATCTTCATTCTCAGTCGGAGTTTCCTCACTGGGTGGCCTGTGCTACTGGGGAGCATTTGGAGGCAAGAAAAATAGCAATGGATGCATCACATCAGCCTCTCACCACAGGCACTTGTGCTACAGGAGAGCTGTGCGTGTGTGCACTTAGGTGTACTGAACAATTTTATTGTTTTCCCTGAATATTACAATAATAGATGATGGCTGTTTTGTAAAACTCTTCTGGAGTGTATAAATAAAAAAAGAAAACTACCCACTACTTCTCACTCCTGAAGAGCGATCATTATTTCAGGTCCTTTTTAAGCACTGCAAAATACACATACTCCCTCACACATGCTTACATTTTAATAGTCATTCCATTTCTGTCAGAGCCTTATTTATTCTAAAACTTGATTATCATAGACAATGTGTCCTTGACATGAAACTCAGCTCTTGCTTTGAAGTTGAAGCTGTCACTTCCCTGTTGCCTTGAAGGGTTAATTTATGATCTCTCTGGGATGAGAATATGATCTTTAGTCTCTGTTAGCTGTTCTCCAGGTCCTTTCTCATTTAACGTGAAAATGCTTAGGTTTTTCTTCGTGAATGCTTTTTAGCTTTATTGTACAGTTGCTAATTTTATTCTCAGTGTGGCCTCTTGGATATCCACAGTGAAAGGCAAATTGCTCTACAAAACCTCTTTGCAAGGAAGTTCAGCAAAATCGTAATCTCCTTGTAAGAGTAATACTGGCTGGAAATGGCTTACTGGGGCACCCAAATATCCACACATACCAAAAGAACAGGAGAAAAGAAGCAATGATCTGCCTAGTAAAAACAATAATAAAGACTTTGCCTTATTTATTTAGTTTTTTAAGGTAATTGTCAACTAAAGTATTGGGACATAGGTCTCTGTTTCCCAATATTACACACACACACACACACACACACACACACACACACACACACACACGAGCTAGGACACTATTTGTAAAGACTCATTTAAAAGAATATAATTCTGTTTAGATCAAGTATCTTAGCTAGGCACAGGCCTGTAATCCCAGGATTTGGGAGGCTGAGATTAGAGGATTGCAGTTTTGAGCACAGCCACAGAAATTTAGGAAGACTCTCAGAAACCTAGTGAGACCCTGTTTCAAAACCAAACAAAACAAAAATTAAAAGGGCTGGGAGTGTAGCTCAGGGTTAGAATGCTCTTGGGTTCAATCCCCAGTTACACACACACACACACACACACACACACACACACACTCAAGTATCTTACTTGATTATTTTAAAATCAAATATGTGATGCCATTTCTAGAAGTGTTTGAAAGTATCTTCAGATTGACTCGTCTTGAAGCTCTTGCCCCAAGAAGTACATTGTGCAAGATGTCCTGTGGCTTAATCCTGTCACCTGGATGACTTCTCAGTGAAACATTTAAATTGTTCCCCAAATCTCAACCCTGCTTCTTTATCTTATGACTAAAATGAAAAGTTTGCTCCTGGCTGAGGAGTGCAGAAAGCACGCAACAAAAACAAAATCATACACATTCTACACACACACACTCCAGACTCTTGTAATGTTTATGATGAGCAGTATAGTCACATAGCCAGTGTTTTTGTGTGTGTTCCTGACATTTTGCTAAACATTGTTGTTAAGTCCTTAAAACAAAATGTTGAGGTAAATATTATTGCTGTTTTACAGATAACATTTTTTTTTTTTTTGGTGGTACTGGGGATTAAACCCAGGGGCATTCTACCTCCGAGCTACACCCCCAGCCCTATTTTTTGTTCTTTATTTTGAAACAGGGTCTCACTAAGTTGCGGAGGCCTCACTAAGTAGCTGAGGCTGGCCGCGAACCTGGATCCTCCGGTCTCAGCCTCCCAAGTACTGGGATTACAAGCGTGCGCCACCACGCCCGGCTTTACAGATAACATTTTTACATAGCTTCAGAAGTTTCTTCTTTATAAATCAAAACAAAGTAGCAAAAGTTCAGCCTTCAGTAACTTGCTCATCAACAACAGAGTTGAACCCTAAAATGACTACCTGGTCTGATTTTCCATTCTTAAAGCTTGTGATACACCAGAGAACTGAATTGTAGTAGTGAATTTTCATGGAAAACTTATAAAAACAAATAGTGTTTCTCATATGTCCATGCTTAACTTCCTATAAACTGCATCTTTAAACATTTTGTAATATTCTAATATTTTGATTGTTCTTGGTAGCCACAAATTTTCTATATCTACTTTCTCAGTTCTTTCTCTGGAGCACACACACATACACAAAATAAAAATCATTTCCAACATTTTTGGAATCTTATTTTGTAGAGATTCATAATATAAAACAGTATGGATTTATTAATGAAATGTATGTCTGTCAATTTTATTTTCAGTAAAGCAGTAATGACACATGGATCTCTCTCCCCTCCCCACTGGCTTTGGTGATATTTGTGCTGGGTATTCTACACACCATGGCATCATGAGAGTTACACAGTTAGCATCCTGCTATTAATCAAACTATTTGCATTTCTCCTTGATTTTTCATTGGACTCATTTTAGCTTCATATCTTATAGAAACACTTCATACATTGAAATTGATTTGTACTGACCTTAAGCTAATTTTCATCTCTGTCAATTATTTGACTAGGGTGAAATCTGAAAATCCTGTGCTTCAGTTTACCTCAAAAATGGGGATAAATCTAAGTCATAGACTTGTCATAAAGATTCTAACATGTCACAAGTAATCTCTCTTAAATTATGAGTGTGCATTGACTACTGTTATCACAGTGAGTACTTTGATGTAGACAAGATGGCTAATTTTTAATAGTAATTTGGGTGTATAATTTCAAGCGGTTGCTTAAAAACATAAGCTAAGCTATATTGTCTTGTATTTTGAAAACTACCTTGAAGAGAAGATATTTAATAGGAAGATGAGCATTAACATTAATGATGAAGGTAGTTGGCAGTGTTTCATCACCTCATCTGGAAATTTTTAACTTCTCATGTATACTTATGTATGTGTGTGCATCTAGCACTTGTGCTTTACTAAGTAGTAGGCATATCCCCCCTCCCCCAATTGAGTGCAGGCAAGTTTTACCAAATGTTCTGCCACTGCAAAACATGGAAAATCATCTTGCCAACATCCAACATTAGTTTCTTGGCACCAGGTGCCTGACTGCTAAGGCAATAATTATTTTTATTTGGATTTCAGCAGAATTCCACTTTTGGTACTTGTCTCGGTATAAGACTGATGATGGCGTGATGAGAGACCTAGCCTCTCAGCAGGTGAACATGGGGAAGGCTCATTTCTTAGTAACTGATCATAGCATTTGAGTGACTGCAAGATGACAGTTCCTTACTTTGTGACTCAAGATCTGGGCTCTTTGACCTTGTGACTTGTCCTTTAACCAAAGACCTCTAGGATTACCATTCAAGAGTCTGGCAGAAAACATCCGTGGAACTCACAAGGTTTTATATTGCCTCAGCCAGGACATGTATAGAAGGACAGTAAAGTACACTCTTCTTGCTGCTTCAGAAGGAGAGAGCCAGGTGATAGACAGCACTAGAAGTCTTTATGACACATACTAACCTATGTAAGGTCACATACATGCTGGAACTGGAATTTGAAACAGGGCCATCCAACTAATCACCATCTTTTGCTGCCTTCTTGGATATTCAAGTCACTCTGAATGCTATGGAATATGGAATGAGAAATTAAATTCCAAAGGAAATTTGGAATTCATATTTACCCCATCTAGGGCTTTGACTGAAATGAAGACTGAGGCAAAGTCTTTGTATACCTTATTTGTTAAGAATTTTTATCACAAAAGAGGTGTTGCATTTTGTTACATGCTTTTCTGTCATCATGGATATAATAACTTTTTTCTTCATTCTGTTGATGTGGTATGGTATATCACATCAAAGGAATTTACTACCTCTGCAAAATCAATGTCAATATGAACAGTCCCTAGCTAACAGTGCACTCAATGATAAAACTAAAAATGTTTCCTCTAAGGTCCAGAACAAGGCAGGATGCCCACTACAGTGACTGATATTCCCTATTGTATTTGAAGTCCTAGTCAGTGAAACCAGGCAAGGAAACAGAATAAAAGGCATCCAAATTAGAAAGGGAAAAGTAAAATCAACTCTGCAGATGATGTGACATTATATGTAGAAAATCCTAAAGACTCTACAAAGAAAACTTAGAACGAATAAGCAGATTCAATAATGTTAAATAATAAAGTCAAAGTAGGAAAGTTAGTTGTATTTTGGTATACGAACAACAAACCATTCTCAAAGGAAATTTTTTAAAATCTCATTTTACATTGTCATCAAGAAGGATAAAACACTTAGGAAGTAAACTTAACCAAGGAGGTAAAGGACACAGAGAAACATACAACATTGATGGAAGACTTTTAAAAAGAACATTCTGAAGTGTATCTGTGTTAAAGCACTTGCCTCTCATGCATGAGGCCTTGGGTTCGATTTCCAGAACCACATAAAATAATAAGTAAAATAAAACAGAACAAATCAATTGAAAGACTTATCCTGTATTCGTGGATTAGAAGAATTAATATTGTTAAGATTCCCATAGTGTCAAAAATGATCTATGAATTTTATACAATCCCTATCTAAATCCTAAAGGTATAACAAGGCTTGAGGAAGGGAATAGTTCAAACAAGGTTATGTCCATACATGAGGGTATCACTACCAAACTCACATGTATGGATTGGGGACAGGAATGGGGTGGGAGACGGAGGGAAATACACCAAGTGATATGTGCATGTATTTATATATCACTTTGAAACTCATAATGATATATAATTTTAATGCACCAAAAAAAGTATACTAAAAATAAATAGAAAAAAACTTAAAATTTATATGGAACCTCAAAACACCCTTAATGGCGAAAGAAATTTCAAGCAAGAACAAAGCTGGAAGCATCACATTTTCTGATTTCAAAACATATTAGTAAAGGTATAATAATAAAAATAGCATGGTAGTTCCATTAAAACAGAAATATGAGCCAATGGAACAGAATAGAAAGGCCAGATATAAATCTATGTGAAAACAGTCAACCGATCCTCAAAAGGGGTAGAAAGAACACACAATAGGAAACAATCTCTTCAGTAAATGTTGTTAGGAAAGATGAGTATCCATATGCAAAATAATGAAAGTAGACCCTTAAATTACACCCCATATAAACAGTAACGAAAATGAATGAAAGACTTGAACATAATGACTGAAGTGATAAAACTCTTAGAAGGAAACAGGGAGAAACTTTTTTAACATTGGCCTTAGGAGTTATTTTTTAGATATAACACCATAAGCACAAGCCACTCACACACACAAAAATTGGAATTACATAAAACTAAAAAAGCTTCTTCATACCAAAGGAGCCAATCAATAAATTATAGTAGCTGTCTAAAGAACAGGAGAAAAAGTTTGCAAACCAATTATCTGATAAAGGATTCACCCAAATTATATGAAACACATAAGGGACAACTTAAGAAAAATAATCCAATGGAGAAAGAAACTGAGTAGACATTTCTCCAAAAGAGACATACAAATGGCCAACAAATAGATGGAAAGTTACCCAACATCACTAATCATTAGGAAAATGAAAATCAAAACCACACAGAGGTATCTCCTTAAACCAAAAGATAACAAGCATTGGAGAAGATATAGAAAAAAAATAAATAAAAAGGAATGCGTGTACACTGTTGGTGGGAACAGGAATTGGTGCTACTGCAAAGGACAGCAGTGTGGAGGTTCTTCCAAAAATTAAAAATAGAAGTACAATGTCCAGCAAGATCACTCTGTGTTTATATCCAAAGAAACTGAAATCAGAATTTCAAAGAAATATGCATAATCCCATGATTACTGAAGCGGTATGCACAATAGCCAAGACAACTTAAATGTTCACTGATGAATAAATGCATAAAGAAGAAGTGGCATATAAATATAGTATAGTATAATATTACACAGCCTTTAAAAGAAGGAAATCCTACCATTTTCAAAAAATGGATGAACCAAGAGAGCATTATGATGAGAACATTAAGTGAAATAAGCCAGACAAGAAAAGACTCATACAACAGCCGGATCCCACTTACACAAGGAGCTTAAAATAGCCAAACTCCTAGAAGCAGAGGGCAGAATGGTGTTTCTAGGGATAAGGACATGGGGAGAAATTAGTCAAAGGGCACAAAGCTTTACATATATATGATAAATCTGATATAGAGAGTTATTGTATAGCATAATGCCTAACATACTTGTGTTTCATACTTAAAAATTTGCTAAGAAGATATATCCTATGGTAAGTGTAATGACATTAATAATAATAATGACAATAATAATAATAATTATTATTATTATTATTAATACAGTACAGGAGGAAACTCTCCAAAGTGATGGATATGTTTAGGGCATAGCATGTGGTGGTGGTTTCATGGGTACATCCTCATCTCCAAATTCATTAAGTTGTGTACATTAACTATTCACAGCATTCCTTGTGTGAATTATACCTCTTAGTTTTTTTTTTAATAGTGAGTTGTAAGCTGGAAAGTCTCTTTGAAGTCTAAAATAAAACTGTACTTAGGTTTAAAAGAAAGTCAGGAAAATATATTTTTTTCTGTACCTTCATTTTCTCACATTTTCACCTAACAATATGTTATTTTTGTTAAGTATTATAATTCTAAAAACTGTAAAACCAGTTACTTTCTAAAAAGTTCTATTTTGATAACAGAAAATAGCTGTATGGAAAAGCTTATTTTGATCATTCACTTGGTTAATGGTAGGTGTGGAAAACAATTTATATAAATAGGCCATAGCCTGGGCACCCATAAAGTATTTGACTTATACGAATTTATATTATGATGTCTTTTGGCTCAAGGTACTGACTTCTTCCCTTCTTTCTATTGTTTTAAAACCACTTTCTCCTTCTGGTCATGAGAGAATGCTTCTTGGCACTTAAGATAAATATCAGGCAGCATTTTCAAACAGTATCTGAGCTTCATTGAGTGGAGATTTATGCATAAAGTAGTTAAATCCATGAGCTAAAATGGATAGTTTATAGTTAAAAGTATATTTTGGAGAATACTTATAGAATATTATTTTGAAATCCAAAATAATATTAATATTTGTTCACATATATTTTAAGTCTCTTATCTTTTAAGACAAACCTTTTCTTGTTGGCTATTAGAGGATCTAGAAAGATGGCACCTTAAAATGAGAAAATAAATGTTCATCATAAGAACTAGATCAAAAATAGACTTGACATTGGAACAAATTTCTGTGACATTTATTTTTGTGTATATTAATATCAGAACTGAAAATAAAGTCCTGGCAATCTATTAATATGTAAGTAACTATAATACACATATGAATGTGCGCTATGATACGTTGGCCTTTTTGAATTACTTCTACAATTGCCATAGTTAAGCTATAATCATATCAAAATATTTCACCAAGATTAAAGGAGTGAAAAAATGTTTCTGGCATAATAAAATTGCAATGGAGAAGTTAGAATTTAAAGCCAAAACAAAGAGCTCATATAATTAAAATAGAGCTACATCTATGGTAAATTTTTTGGACTAGTAATGTATTTCTTAATTCTTGAAAGTAATAGTCATGAACACTTCATAAAAAAAGATAGTGAGAGAGAATGCATTGTATTTAAACGCTGAAGAAATACAAAATCCTGCTTCATTGTGTACCTTAAACTTTTTATTCTTGCAATTCTGAATACATTATAATGGGAATAAAATATATTGAAATAAAGTTTCAGCATAGATTATATATATTTTTTATTTTTCCATAATGCATCCCAAGAGTACCTCTGTTTTTCCATTGCTGTTAGAAATTATTTCACAGAGTTGCCGGGCGTGGTGGCGCACGCTTGTAATCCCAGTACTTTGGGAGGCGGAGACCGGAGGATCGGGATTCATGGCCAGCCTCAGCTCTCTCTCTCTCTCTCTCTCTCTCTCTCTCTCTCTCTCTTTCTCTCCCTGTTTCTCTCTCTCTCTCTCTCTCTCTCTCTCTCTCTACTTAGTGAGACCCTCCGCAACTTCGTGAGACCCGGTTTCAAAATAAAGTATAAAAAAGTAGGGCTGGGGGTGTAGCGCAGAGGTAGAACGCCCCTGCGTTCAATCCCCGGTACCGCAAAAAAAAAAAAGAAAGAAATTATTTCACAGAGTTGTAAAAGTTTCGTGATACAAAAGAAGTGCATGACATTGGTTGCTGACTTTTGTATGACTGGTTTCTCTCATGTATAAGTCAGGAACAAATTAATGATTCTTATGACCTCCTTATAAACATCCTGATGTGGCCAGAATTTTTTTTTTTTTTTTTTTTTTTGCGGTACCGGGGATTGAAACCAGGGGCATTCTACCTCTGTGCTATACCCCCGGCCCTATTTTTTATGCTTTATTTTGAAACCAGGTCTCACGAAGTTGTGGAGGGCCTCACTAGGTAGAGAGAGAGAGAGAGAGAGAGAGAGAGAGAGAGAAAGCAAGAGAGACAGGGAGAGAGAACGAGAGAGCTGAGGCTGGCCGCGAACTGGGATCCTCCGGTCTCCGCCTCCCAAAGTACTGGGATTACAAGCCTGCACCACCACGCCTGGCTTGTGGCCAGCATTAATGTGTGGTATTAACTGAATTCTATGTCTAAAAATACAACAAGTATTTCAGATATAGCTTATAATTGTTTTTAATTGAGATTTGTACTGATGTTAGTTTTTAATTAAGAAAACATATTCAATGAGATCCAAAAGGTATGCTTATATTTGGTGTGAGAATCAGCTATATATAGAGTACAGAAAATTAAAAGATGCACACCTAAAGAAAAGTACTTTCAAAATAGAGGAATTTGGTTTTTACAAATCACAGCGTTGCGAGCCCCCTTTCACTGGATGCTTTGTTGGGGTGAGGAATTCATGCTCCTCTATTCCTCATTACCCACAGAACTGTGTGAATATTTCTATTCATTGCATAGTTGAAGAGCCTTCATTAAATTATAGCACTATGCGACTTCCTGTCCATATAAAGATAACAAAGCATCTTCATAGTGATATTGGAGATGCAGATAACTTGCTGAACTATCTCCTAGTGGAATTACCTACGTGTCATGGTAGCATAGAGAAAGACTTTATTATGCCTGGGGAAACTGATAATATTTCCTGGAAGTGCTAAGCCTTGGCTTAAGCCTTAAAAGCATTGATGGATCTTTTCAAGTAGAAACCTTTTCGAGAATACTCTAAACCCAATGATCAGTGTGAACAAATCAATGAGCAGAGCTGGTCTTGCGGAGATGGGGGCCATGGTCACCAGGTAGGTGCCTACTGCCATAGCCTGGGTGAAGGAGGAAGAACAAAAACAGAAGTGGAGCAAGGGGAGGAGGGAGAGGTGCCTACAACACTGGGACAGAGCGGATTCAGTGCCTGCAACACACGGATGTTGCTGGGTCAGCAGGCAGGACTATGGGCTGGACTTGAACTCTTGTTTACTATATCGATACTTATTTTACCTATTATTCTACAGTACCTAAGTATAACTACATCTACCATGCTTCACATCATGAAGACAGTTGTCAAGCTTCAGCAACTTGCCTTCCAGGAGCCTGTGCTGAGCCAGATAAGCCCCCGTCAGTGAGGGGGGCTGTACTGCCCAGATCTGTAAGTGAAGGACAGCAGGAAAAGAGCCCTAGAAAAGCTGCTATTGCCAAAGACTTAAGCAAGTTTTAACAAACAGCTTTATTCAATATTTAATTAATAAATATTAAACTAATTAAGTGTTAAATGTTTCATTAATATTTAACTTAAATATTAGCTTTGTGATTTAAATATATTACTTAAATTCAAAATGATAAGGAAATGTACACATTTGTCATTATTATTAGGAATGAGTGATAGAACTAGAAAAGGGAACTGGAGACATTAAGAACCATACAGCTTGCTCTTTAAATTGTTGGTAGATGTTAAAGCTATGAGCAAGCAAAAATATGGAGGAGAAAAATGTAGAGAAGCAGAGGAGAGGTTTCAGATAGGGTCAGATTGTATTTTACTGCTTGAATGTAATATGCCTATAGGCTTTCACCTCAGAGCTACAATTGTGCTTGAAGTCAACCACAATATATAACTAGGTTATCGATGTACAGATGGTAGTTACACTGGTGGGAGGGGATGAGATACCTATGAAGTTGTGTTGTTATGTCATGTGACAGGAAATTGAATATTAAGCAGGGTGTGGTGGTGCACACCTGTAAACCCAGTACTCAGGAGGCTGAAACAGGTGGAGCATAGGTTCCAGGCCAGCCTCAGCCACTTAGCAAGACCTTGTCTTAAAATAAAAATAAACTAAAATAAAAGGAGCTGGGGTATACCTCAGAGGTAGAACATCCCTGGGTTCACTCCCCAGTACCAAAAAAAGAAAAAAGAAAAGAAATTTGAACATTGAGTGCAGAAAGAGTATACGGTGTCAGTTAAATCCACGAACATCCTGTTTATAAGAGAACCAGGTTCTAATATGAGCAAAATAAGGCTGGCTGGCAGTTGGAAGTTTCCACAGAGGGAAAGGTAGAGAGTTCCAGACGGTTCCATGGTGTGACACTAATGGGAGTTGAATAGGATGGAGCTGAAACAGAAGTGTTTGATCTTGCCTCAGTCAGTCTGGTGGTGTCTTGCTGTTAGTCCTCTGAGTAGAGTGGAAGACTCTGAAATCAATCTCAGGAGGAGAAAGGGGGTGTGGAGGTAAAGAGAGAGAAGGAGAAATGTGGTTCAGCTTTTCAAGAGGGCTGGTGATGAAGGAAAGAAGGAAGACACTAAGGATTTGAGAGGAATACTAAGTCTAAGGTTTACATGCAAAGACAAAACAAAAAGACCATACAGTTTTGTTTCTTCTTGTGGTCCTACGTCAGCTAGCCATGGAGGCTCTTCAGTGACCTCACGGGGCTTGTCACTTAGTCCAGGCTGTCCCTAGGCATAACAGGATAAATCACTTTGGATACCGTGCCTCCCTCACCTGTCTTCTTTCCATTTCATGAGTTGGCAGAAATGTTTTGCATCACTTACTGCAACAAAGATGGAAATATACCTCTCCCTAAGGTGCCCCACCTGCTGAGTGGGTGACGCCATCTCCATTAGGGTCCTTTCTGTATCCTCTCCCTTCAATCACTATGAAGATTTGCCTTGTGCTTTCAGTGTCTGGTAGATATTTCTGTAAAGCAGCACTTAGTTTTTATATGCTCTTTTATGCTTTAATGAAATTCTCTGTCTCTAGGACTCAGGTATGAGTCCCACAGGAGAAGGGCTGGCAGATGTGTTAAGTGCTAGACCATGAGTTGTAGTCCATCATTCTTCCATTCAGAACGGACTTGTGGTTTTAAACTGTGCTTGTATACTCTGGCTCTCTTTTGTCTTGGAAGAGATTTTTATTAGAGGCTTTTGTGACTCCAACTGCTGGCTTCTCCCTTGTGGATCAGCCCCACTTGTGCGTCACAGATACTCAGATTAGACTGCCAACTGGTGTAAACTGCTCTACCAGTTACTACAGAGTGAACGAGGAAGTGAGTCTGTTTCAAGTTGCTGTTACTCTTAGGAGGTAGAGTAACAGGGGAGGAAAAAAACCTATTAATAATGAAAAGGAAGACTGGTGCTATCTAAAGAGCAAGAGCACATATAATTTTATTTGTGCTAAAAACAAATGTGTGAAAAATATGATGAATACTAATACTACAAAGTACAAATGCAGAAATAATACTTCTGTTAATGCACTACAATTTGAAAAGTTGAAAACATTTTCAGACATAGGATTACATCACTTAGAAGACTAGGAGGAAATCACACTAGTAATAGGGATACTGTTAAAATACGTGCAGAAGGAAAAATTGGCCACATCTTTCATGAACTTCACATAGAAAAAAAATAAAATAATTTCAAATTGGAAATTCTCCTAAATCATATTGAAGTTTTGTAGTACATTTTATTGGGAATTGAGGAATAATTTTTTTGGTAGTTGCTGAAGACAAACCTAGTTCATGAATTCATTTTTTTTTTTTTGGAGAGAGAGTAGTTAGCTTTTCAGCATTTAATATCTAATATAATCAGCACTGTAGTGATACACAGATGGATCCAATAAAATGTCTCATCCTATTTAATTAATGTCCTTATATAAAATGTACTGTAAAAATATTAAGTATTATAAGATGTAAATTATTGGAGGTGTTTAAACAGTTTATGTCCATATATAGTGATCAGAAGAAGCCTTACACAAATTTTTGACATTTTAAGCTGGGTTCAGTGACACAGGCCTGTAATCCTAGTGTTTTGGAGGCTGAGACAGGAGGATCACAGGGTCAAGGCCTGTGTGCAATAACTTAGTGAGACCCTGTTTGAAAATAAAAAGTAAATTAGGGCTGGGGATGTAGATCAGTGTAGATTGCCTCTGGGTTTAACCCCCAGTATTGCGCACACGGGTGCGCGTGCGCGCGCGCGCGCACACACACACACACACACACACACACAAAATGACATTTTGGATATGATTATTAGAAGCACTTAGAAATGTAGGAGAAAATATAATACATTACAAGTAGAAGAAACTGCATAGGAAAAAAGGCAGAAGATTGTGAGCAAGAAGCACAGAATACATGGCTTATTTTTTTATTGGGTCAATTGGTTTATGGGAAAAGTTAAGAAAAATGAGGTTGAAAATATAGATCAAAAGTAAATCATGGCATACTCTGATAAGAAATTTGGGTTTTATCTGAAATAATTTCACTGGGTGATTTTAAGCCAAGTTGTTAAATGATCTGATCTGTGACTTTACCAAGAAGCTAGCTACTGCAGATACCAAGACTTTTGAATTACACTTTTTTTCCCTTTCCAACAACTTCTACAGAAGCAAAACTCAGGTCCATAGACTAATGATCAAAGTAAAAGGAACTTTTATTTTCTTCCTTAAAATGATGGCTAGTGGAAGTGAAAAAGGTCAATCATGTCCCATAAAAGGAACAGTAAGTCTCTGGGAGAAGGGAAACCGCTGTGGTAAATGAGGAGCTTCAGAAATGACCAGCGAGTCCTGAATGAGGGGGAGTAAGACAGTGGTTTATTACGACTTTTGCAATGGTCGAGTTATCAGACCATAAAGAAATCTGTCCCATAAGCTGATCAAACACTGAAAGGATGACAGAAGTGGGAGGCTTTTGAGTTCACTATTGATGCAGTCCCTTCTTCCTTCTCCCCGCTCACTGTTTGCTCATTGTCCTTGAAAGGGAGGGACAGTCCCTTATGTTGGGATATGTCAAGTGGCCAGATCTTTTTCTTATACACTTCGCCAACAGGAACTAATTCTATGGATAATGTCCATTGTTTAATTATACTCATGCCTCAGTATCCACAGGGAAATGGTTCCAGGACATCCCCGCCCCCAACAGGATAACACAATCTGCAGATGCTCAAGTTCCATATATAAAATTACATGGTACTACCATATAACCTAAGCTCATCCTCCTCTATACTTTAAATCATCTCTAGATTATGTATAATACCTAACAAAATGTAAATGTTATGTAAATTGTTGTTATGCTGTATTGTTTAGGGAATCACAACTAGAAAAATGTCTACATGTTCAGCACAGAGGGAGCTTTTCTTCTGAATATTTTTTGATCTATGGTTGATTGAATTCATGGATGAGGAACCGATGGGTATGAAGGGCCAATTGTGTTTTGTAAGATAGGGATTTTTTTTTTTTTTGAGAGACTATATACTGTGCCATATCCTCTACACAAGACCAGAAAATCCACTGCATGGCCAATGGAGCTTCTCTACTATAAATCAGAGCTGAAACAGATCCTGCCTTTGATGGCAGAAGTTAGAAGTTTGTGTTAAGGGGAAAAGGTCATTGGGACATGTTGGACCACATACAAAGATGTGTGAGCAGAAAGGTGTAGATAAAGGGAGAAGAAAGGAATAGAAATGGGTTGATGGTCCACACAGGGAATAGAGGCCCAAAGAATATGTATGAGCAGGGGGAAACTGTGGAGCTATGGAGTATGGTAATGGTAGCCTCAGCTCTCAGAATGTTTATATTTTGCTCCTTTCTTAGGTTTCTGGAGAAATTTCCTGGAAAAAAAAAAAGTTGCCAAAGATGTCAGCCTAAATCACAGCTTATGTTCTAAATTTTCATGTGTTAATTATTGGCATCTTAGAAAATTTTTATTTTTGAAACAGTGCTATGTGGTATTGAAGTTCCACATTAGCTTAGAAAAGACTTTTCTTATAATGTCTAGAATTAGAGTAATGAACAGTAATTTTTGCTATCGCAAAGAATGGCTTTTCTGCAAAAATATGCACTGAATTCCAGTAAAATGCCAACATCATGTGTGTCGAGTTGTGACAGAATTGTGTGTTGTTGAAGAGAGAGAGCCAGGGGACTTTTCTAGAAGAGGCTTTCCTGTCTTCTCTGGAATGCGCTTCTGCAGTTATTGTGGGAAAGGCTATTAGAAATAATGTAGTAGAAGTGGTGGTGCCCAGGACAGGTGTGAAGTACTTGTATCTGCTTATAGATCTCATTTGGAGGCCACGACTATCTGAAACATTTTTCCCTCCATTTCCAACAGCTTCACTAAGAAAAGTTCCAAAGCTTTCTTTAAGAAAAGCTTGAAGAAGTAGGTGTGATTGACCTGATTTTATTAATGATGGTTTTCAAGCATATTGAAATTGAGGCTGTCGCTGCTAAATGCAGCGCCTTTCTCCCCAGACACCATCCTTCACACATGCAGTCACGTCTCACTCTTCTGCCTCCCTCTCAGCTGTCTTCAGTTTCCCTGTTGATCTAAAAACTCAGACACGGAGGAAGAATGAGCTTAATATAATCCTCTTATTAGAAAGCTCTTACTTGAACCCCAAATCCCCCAAATCTTCCCTCTAAGTCTTCTCAACTAGTATCAGTGGGGGCTAATTGAAGTGCAAAAGTAGAAAAGAAAGAAAAGGAAACAATTGATGAGGGGGAGATTTACTTATGAGAAAAAGCAATAGAATGTGGAAAATGAATGTGTCGAGATCCACATACTCATCTGGGTCCATTTTTCCCCCCAACATAATTATTTATTGAGTGTAGACTCTATGCAGAATCCTGTTCTAAGCAATGAGGGATCATAAGCAGGGTAGAAATGATTCTTATGTTCAAAGTGGTTGTGACATGATGGACAACTATATATTTGTAAAATAGTCCAAGCTATTTCTAAATAGTTAGAATTGAAAATAGAGCCAAAAGACAATGTTGTAAAAAAGTTTTGGATAGGACAGTCTCATCTTTCCAGTATCACTGAAGAAACTTGTATTGAACATTACTACAAGCACTAGGGATGCAGCTCAGTGGTATAATGTTTGCCTCATATGTGTGAGGTCCTGGGTTCAATCCCCAGCACAGCAACAACAACAGAAAAAACTTAGAAATGGCTATAAGATGACCCCTTTTATTGACCACATTCTTAGAAACTTCCTGCCTTTGAAATTTGCATGAAATCATCTATTAATAAACCAATAGGACCTCCTAAAATAGAACATATCATCTCATAAATTAAAGATTAAACTTCTTTGAAGAAGCCACCCCCTAATTCATCCAGAAATGCATTATATTTGCAAAAAATATATACTTAAACTACTAAATATATACTTACTTAATATATATTTACTAAATATATACTTACTTAATATATATTTACTAAATATATACTTATTTACTAGAACTTTACATCTAAGTTTAATATGTTCAATAAAAGATTGATTAAACCATCTCATCTTTGGGCATAATATGCAAGAACCACTCCTCTTAATTATCAAAATATTTCCATCGAGTGACTTTTACTTAAGTTGTCTGTATAATTGTACCTTTTAAGTCTGATGGCCATGGGCTGTTGCCCTAAAAGCCAAGCGGATGTGATTACATTTGAGATAATCTCCAAGTTCAGCGTTCAGTTCGAGTTTAACTCAGAGATACTGCTGCCATGTTGTTTGTTAACTGTATTTAGTCCTTCAGATCTGATCAATTATGGTTTATTGGGAGTAACCATCTTTGTCTCTGTGTTTGGTTCAGTCTATTGAGCCTATGGGAAGAGAAAGCTGACAGATTTCTATTGTTTATTGAAGTTGTTCTTAAATAACTAAGGATTTTATTTTATTTGTTTTTATTTTTATTTTTATTTTTATTTTTATTTTTATTTTTATTTTTATTTTTGCAGTACTGGGAAATGAACCCAGTGACATTCTACCTCTGAGCTACACCCTCAGTCCTATTTTTTATTCTTTTACTTTGAAACCGGGTCTCACCAAGTTGCAGAGGGCCTCACTAAATAGCTGAGGCTGGCCGCGAACCCGGATCCTTCGGTCTCAGCCTCCCAGGTACTAGAATTACAAGCATGCGCCACCATGCCTGGCTAAGGATTTTATTTTAAACTTAGTCCTAAGGATGAAAATATTGTCATATTTTTCTCTATATACCTGAATAAAATTTGCTCAGAGTTCTCAAATATTCAAAATCTCAGATTAATTAGTTTCTCTGGTGTAATGCTTGTCTTTTCAAGCTGCTTTCTTGAAGTGAAAAATCTCTCTTTTAACCCACCAGCTATAAGGGACTTGCTTAAGGAAAAGTTGCTAAAACAGATTTTTATTTCTGACCCTTGGTTCCAGCTTTCTTTATATTAAAAAATAATATATATGTCACAGGTCTTAGCATTTCATGATTTTATAAGAAAAAGGTGAAAAGCTAAGTGGAGACTCATTTTCAGACAGAGGTTGAGTTTTTGTCTGGGTTACATAAAATGATGCTGCACATTAATCCATTCATATAACACATGCGTTTGCTTTGATAATACAACCTATGTTGTATTCCAGTTTAAACTATTTAATAGGATTTTTAAAAAATCAGTAATGTCAATGGAACTGTATTTAATCATAAAAAGTTATAGAAGAGGTTTCTGTTAAGGGAAGGAATTAAGCATTAATAAGAAAGAGAACTCACGTAGAATTCCACTTGCAACCCACAGGTAGTCATCCCAGGGAGGGTAGGAGAGTGGTCATGTATTCTTGTACCTTGCGAACACTGACCTTCTGACTTGAGGATCAATCTATGACTTAATATGGCTGCTGAAGTTCCAGTCATGGTGACTGCAATCCAGGTAGCCAAAAGTTGGAAAGAGGAGCAAAATACATACGCTTCAGCTATCTGTTCTCTTAATAGAGAACCTATACGTACCCAACCTCAAAAAAAGTTTGCCTAATGTTTATTAGCTAGAAACTTAAATCAAATGGCCATATTTAGTCATAAGATATTTTAAGAAATAAATATTCTGTACCCTAGACATATTGCTGCCCTCAGTGCAATTTCTCGCTGATCAATTAGCAATCTCTGGTATGACATATTTACTCTGAATTTACAATGACTTTAGAAATGCACATACACACATATACACAAAACAGTATATCATCTATTGATTACAGTACCTATGTGCATATGTCTCTACTTAGAAAGTCATACGTGCTTTTGTATACTTAATAGTGGCTATCTGTCAGTAGATCATGTTTTCTTTGTTTAATTCGTAATTAAAAGTCTTTTTACCTTATATATGTATACATTTAAAAATGATGAGTGGTGTTGGAATCAATAATTTTAATGATGAAAAGCATTCAATCACTGCTTTCCCCAAACACTTCAAGACTTAGTCACTATTTTTGTAAGATATATATATGTGTATAAAAATAAAATATATAAATACATATATATATATATATATTAGGGTACTACATATATATTCTAATGTTATATAATATATAAAATACCATAATATGGAATATATATAATATTAGAATATATATAATATCCTATATATTAGGGTATTATTTTCAGGTCTTTTGTTATCATCAGAATACTGTCCATGACAATGAGGAAATTGGAAATAGGCTCAATCATATTGTTGGAGGTAATTGGCACTTACTTGTCTTCTGTGGTATGAATATTTTTGTTTATTTAGAAATATAAAGATTGTATGAATGAGCTTGTTGCTCTGTTGAGGGTCCTATGTCCCAGTCAACAAGGCTTGGCATGAGGTAATTAACTGTGTTATGAGACAACCCCACCAGCCAGGCCTAAAGCAGGATGGATTTATAAGTTTCTCAAAACCTCAATGATAACAGCATTGTTTCCTGTAGTGTGAGGTTCCTGTATGTATTTTGTAGTCTGGAGAAATGATTCTCATATGTCTGTCCTGCAAGTGTCTGTGATTAAAGAGAAAAAGTAATAGATACATGCTTTTTAAAGCCCTGTCTTAGTGCTGTGTTTTAGAGTTTTAAATTTCCATAGTTAATTCTTCATAAATATATTTTCATTGGGAATTTTTTTTGAGAAGTGAATCTAAACCTTTGGGTGGAGGACTACTTTTAAAGTCAGAGTCTATTCGTGAGCTCATTAGTCCATTAAATTAGGAAACTATAAGTAGAGGAAACTGACATGGGAATTGGGGCATACTATGGAATTACTTTCAAAGCTACACATGAAAGTAAAACGATGTCAGAATCATAATTAGGGTTTGCCCTTGAATTGTCTTTGTTAATAGAAGTGGAACAGTGCATAAGCATATTCTGGAAACTGCATTTCATAGCTAGTAAATCCCCACCACCTTTAGTGGCACATAATTAAGAGGAGGAGCTATCATTTCTATGGTTTGAAAAACAAACAGCACATCTTGTTCTACATTTGTAACTTACATCATGGAATCAGTTCAATCTATGCCATTTAGAATTTCATTGCCACCGGTTAAAAGCCATATAGGATTTTTTTTTTCCAAAAAAGAAAAAAGGTCTTCTAGATGACCCAGTTTTGATAAACCAAAAAGGCAGTGGGCCATACAATTACTTTGCTGGATTATTTCCTGCTTGAGTATTTCCACTGACAGAGTGAGGTTAAGTCGATTTAGAAGGTTTGAAAAGTTGCTTTGGCTTCCTGAGGAATTCCCTTTTGGCTTTTAGCATTTTCTTTTTTACTAGGTTGGCTTTTTTTCCCCCCAAAACTCTCTATAATCCATTGTTATCACTTGTTGTTTTTGTTCAAAGGAAATACATTTGCCATATGAAGTGCCTGTGTTGGACAGGACAACGGGACGGATTTTCTTTGCGTGGAAGCCAGTGTTCGGTGTATGTTGTAAAATCAGAAGCAAATGTTTAAGGGTGATGAACAGTTTGAAAAATATGTGATTGTACTACATGAGTGGTTAAAGACTTTCTCATCTCTCTTGATAAATAAGATGCCTGAATTATTTCTGGCTAAATAAGGGGTGCCCAATAAAAATCATGCATTCTCTGGTTCTATAGAACTCCCTCCATTCCTTTTTGTCCATCAAACACTGAAAATAGGTGTACAATGATGTTTAATGTCTAATTCCCATTTTAATAAAAATCACTGTCTTTAGTCTCAGGCCTAGAATGGTTGGTAAGATTATATTTAGCCATGATAGCTAATATATTCTTTGTCCAATGATGTTTAAAGCTCTCTTTGTCTTGTCTTTTTCCCCCAGAGATTGCATGATCAGACTTTGTCCTCTGAGTTAAGTACATGATGATCCTATATGGAATACACGATATTCTGTCTTTTGAAGAGCTTTCTAGAGACAGATTTGGCATCTTTAAAAATGATATTTGGGTGGGTACTTCAAAGGTTTTATCCTCTTAAAAATCCTAATCTTGTATAAAATGTATTTCAAAATATCCTATTTTAATAGAGTTGTTCATTCATAAGTCAGGAGTTGTTTCTTTGATTTAGTATTTTCTTCCAAATACCTTTCCGATATACATGTTAGTTAGCTTTTCTCTCTGAAACTGGATTCAAACTTTTTTTCCCTTCACAAAATAGTAGTGCAGAAATCATGAAGAACTTCAGCACACACACAAATGCCCATTATTATATATATTCTATATGTTTGAATTCAATTAATTATGAGCTACAACATATGCTTGGAATGACCAGGAGAATGGGTCTTACTTCAGAAAGAGAAAGATGAAAGATAATCTAATGTGATTCCCATACAAAGGTTCAATAGGAATATTCAGTAAGAAGAGTTGGTAGACCAAGGAAATTATGTTGAAAACTTAAACTGTTGAGACTTTTCAAGAGTGCTAATGAATGTCCATGATGTATTTTTAGCACTTAAATTTGGTTGTTATATTTGCTAATCTGCATTAACTGTATCAGTCTGTTTCTGTAAAAATAATGCTGTATAACAGATGACTCCAAAAATCACAATGACTAGCATGAACTAAATTTACCTCATACTGAAATGTCCGTATGTTGGTTTGGTGGGGCGCTGCTTCAGGCTGCTTGCGGGGTCAGTTCTCCATTTGTCTCTCATTTGGAGGCACCCATACTTAGCTGGGGGAGAATATTCACCTAGTATATGGCAGGATTGAATATTCAAGCAAATCACACATGCGTATCTGAAACCCGGTTGGATGTGGTTACGTATGTCTACTCACATTCCATTTGTCAAAGTAAGTTACAAGGTCAAGTCAGCCAAGAGGCTAAGAAAAATGATACACACATTACTGCCACAGTAAGTCATTTCAAGGTGAACACATAATCCCTTTGCCACATGAAATATGTTTGTTAACATTTTGCATTATTTTGTATACTTCGCATGACCAATTCAAAATAGACTTTGAAAAAGATAGTATATAAAGATGCCATTTTTTTGGAACAATACTTTTAGGACTGGTGGAGCCATTTCAGTTCTATAAGTTACTTCATGTGTATTGACATGTCGTTTTTGTTTTAAAATATACAGCTCTTTTTACATAATGTACATGAAAAGTGGCTAACAAATTCTGTGCTAGAAAGAAAGACAGAAAATGAAAATAAGAAAAAACAGATTTAGAAAAACATCACTGATAGACTTTATTAAGGGGCTAAGTGTTTCAACTTACACACTGAAGAAAGAAGAGCCCTTCTTTAATATTGCTGTGTGGTATGACTAGCTGATATTATAACCTGCTGTAGATTATACTTAGGTTTGATAAAGATCCAGATCTATCTATCTATCTATCATCTATCAATATACATATATATATATATATATATATATATATATATACATAATTCATTGTTTCAAGGTGCTATATGGCCTTGAAGTGAAGCCTCAATTCAAAGTCAACTCGAGGAAATATTGGAAATGTAACTTGACCATGGCAATTTCACATGCCTGTTTCTCTCATTTAGACAAGTACGTTGATGCTCCCAAAGTCTTCATACTGTGCTTTGATTTAGGCTTTCCTCTCTAAGTGTCTGAATCTCCTTCAGTTTTATTCATCCTCTTGTCTGCTCAACCATTTTTAATATATATTTAACATGAAATTTTTTATTAGAAACTATATATGTACATTATTTTATTAGTTCATTGCAATTATACATCATAGTGAGGTTCGATGTGATGAAAACATGCATGCGCACAGCTCATGGAGTATTCCCCTTCACATCCCTGCCTGCTGCCCCCTTCTTTCTCTCCACACATGTCAGTGAAATTGGTAGTGATACCTTCACATATTGCCATAGTATTATTTGAACCCTTTCCTTCCTCAATCTTCACTTTCCCCTCTCCAGCTCCCTCTTCTAATCCCCTTCGACTACTCTACAGGTCTCTCTCCACATTATTTAAAGTCCCTTATGTTTCCTGTTTTCTCTATAGCTTCTACATTTGAGAGAAAACATACAACCCTTGGCCCTCTGACACTGGCTGATCCTAGTATAATATATTCTAGTACTATCCATTTTCCTGCGGATGACATATTTTTTTCTTCTTTATGGCTGAATAGAATTCCATTGTGTGGATATACCACTTTTCTTTACCCATTCATTTGATGTTGGACACCTAGGTTGTTTTCATAATTTAGCTATTGTGACTTGTACTGCTACAAACATGGATATATAATGTGTCACTATAGTATTCTGACTTTGATACAAAGGAGTAGTCTAGCTGTGTCATATGGTGGTTCCATTCCTAGGTTTCTGAGGAATCTCCACACTGATCTCCATAGTGGTTGTAGAGTTCTATTTCCCCACATCCTTGTCAGCATTTGTTACTGTTTGACTTCTTGATGATTGCCATTCTAACTGGAGTTAAATGGAATCTCAGTGTAGTTTTGATTTGCATCTCCCTAATTACTAATGATGTTGAACATTTTTCATATATCTATTGGCAAATTGTGTTTTCTACTTTTGAGAAGGGTCTATTCAGTTCAATTGCCCATTTATTTATTTTTTTTAGTGCTAAGTTTTTTGAGTTCTTATATGTTCTAGATATTAGTCCTCTATCAGAGGAGTAGCTGGCAAAGATTTTCTCCCATTCTGTAGGCTCTCCTTTTAGATTCTTATTTCCTTTGCTGCACAGAAGCTTTTTTAATTTGTTGGCATCCCTTTTATTGGTTCTCGTTTTTATCTTATGAGATTTGAAGGTCTTATTGAGGAAGTCTCTACCAGTGCCTACATGGAGGAGAGTAGACACTCTATATTTAAATTAATAGAAGATATGATTCCCTAAGATGGTGGCATTCAAACTTAAAAAAAATCTTGGCACACTATATAATAAATAGATTTTGTTGGAATTTACTATCATGTAATATACACATACTCATAAAACAAAATTTTCACAAGTAGGAGTAACTTTACTACATGTGATAATTCTGATCTATTTCACTGGAGAACAGTGTTGCTAGCAAGTCACTACATTAATGTCAGTCCCATTAACATGTTTTAATTCACTATAAAATGTCATTTTAATACTTTTAGGACCAACTGATGGTCAGGGTTATAACAAAAGAAGAGACATCCACTCATATCTCTGAATAGATGGTACAGATCTTAAGTGCTAAAACTGTTTAGAAAAGAAGCTTGTTTTTTGGTTAAAATAGTAATACCAGACCTCATTAAGGATGAAGAGGTAGAACCTGGATTTCATATTGAGAAAATATGTTTAAAAAAGATTCATATGAGAAGGCAATTTGTTAGATTGGCATGGTCATAAGCAAGACATATTTTAGGAACTAAGAGATAAGAGGGGCTACATATAGGAGTTCATTTTGAGACTTAGTGTAAGATAACCATGAAAGGAAGGATTGATTACATATCATGTCTGAACATGAATTTTAGTCTAAGTATCATAAGCTTAAGCCTTTGGACAATGGTGAGTTTCTGATTCAGAGTCTGGAATAATGTAAGTGTTTAAGAAGGTGAACTTGGTATATAATATGGTTATCTACCTTCTATTGTTTTTCCAAGATATTTTTTTGGTACTTGAGATTAAACCCAGGAGCATTCTACCTCCAAGCTATACCCCAGCCCTTTTTATTTTTTTATTTTGAAACAGGGTCTCACTAAATTGCTGATGGCCTCACTAAGTTTCTAAGTCTGTCCTAAAACTTGTGATCTTCCCGTCTCAGCCTCCCAAGTACTGGGATTATAGGTGTGCACAATCATATCTGGCAGATTTTTTTAAAAACATAAAAATTCTATCACATCTTCTCTGAGCTTGTTTGTTGTCAGGAGACAAGTTGAATAATGCTTTAACTTGAGTGAAGGATAAATAGGTACAATTTTTTTTTGTAATGCTGGGATTCAAGCTCAAGGGCCTCATGTATAAATGGGATATACTTTACCACTGAGGTACAGTCCCAGCCAAATAGGTACAATCATGAGACAGGTGTCCACAGGGTTATAAAATGTTCATCTCACAGGTCATAGTTTCTCTTCTGAGAATTCTATGTGCTTTTTACACATAATTTCAGGTATCTAATATGTGTTGAATATGCCCATTGCTGTCGACAATGAATTTATCTTTGTGTATTGCTGTTTTTTGAGGACTGTGCAAATCAGCTTCAGATTTGAGAATGATAATTGGGTGATACTTTATGTACTAAGAAATTAATTTAAGCTGGGTGTAGTGGCGCACGCTTGTAATCCCAGTACTTGGGAGGCTGAGACCGGAGGATCCGGGTTTGCGGCCAGCCTCAGCTACTTAGTGAGGCCCTCTGCAACTTAGTGAGACCCTGTTTCAAAATAAACAATAAAAAATAGGGCTGGGGGTGTAGCTTGGAAGTAGAATGCCCCTGGGTTCAATCCCCAGTACCTTGAAAAAAAAAAGAAATTAATTTATAAAAGTAATTTGAAAGCCGGTCATGGTGGCGCATGCTTGTAATCCCAGTACTTTGGGAGGCAGAGACAGGAGGATCCAGGTTCACGGCCAGCCTCAGCTCTCTCTCTCTCTCTCCCTGTCTCTCTCTCTCTCTCTGTCTCTCTCTCTCTCTCTCTCTCTCTCTCTCTCTCTCTC